>WHPZ01583875.1:3457-22407 GCA_016617965.1 Macrosiphum rosae | reverse complement strand
TGGGTTAGACAGAATTTCATCTGATTTATTAGTACAAATAGCAGAATATAGTATAAGTCAAACCAAAAGTTTTTCAGCTTATAGTTCACTTGATAGAGATAAATTATGTTTAGGTATATTACTAGATGCCGCAAAAGCTTTTTAACTCAGTATCATAATGTGCCAATTTAATACTAATTCGACTCTATAATTCCACCAGAAGCAATGCTTATAGGAATTAAGTATAAACATTTGTATTATTATATTAATTATGTAAATATAATTGTATATTATCCTAAATGTTTTGATGATTAAAATAAATAGATTAATAAATAATATAATTTACCTTAAAGGTTTTCTTATAAGCAGCTTCCATTGCAGCAGTTGATTCAGCATCATCTTCCATTTTTTTCCTTATTTCAGTTATATGTAAATTAAGAGCAACAATTTGTTTTTCCATATTTTTCTTGGACTCTTCTTCTTCTTCCAACTGTTCTTGTAAAATTTCTTTTTCGCTTTCAATTTGTTTCAGTTTTGAGTTCAATGACAACTTAAATTTGGTTTCTTCTTCTAGAAGTGTCTAAAACAAAATAAAAACAATAATGTATTAAGAATTAACCTAAAAAAAACAAAAAATAATCAATTAATTTTGTTCTTAAATACCTGCGTTTCTTGCAACTGAGTTTCCATTGTCCCTGCTGATTTTTCAGCAGCAGAAGCTTTAAGTTCAGCCGCTTCCAACTGATTGACAATGGATTCAGATTCATTGCTTAGTTTTGAAAGTCTATCAATTAATTCATTTTTCGAACGTTCAGATTCAGCAAATTTACTTTGTATCTCACCTATAAAATATTAAATTATAAAATTGCATTTTTGAATGTATTATAAAAAAAATTTGGTTTATAAAAGATAGTACTTACTAAGTTGAGATTCAGTAATTTTACGTTTCCTTTCTAATTCGGATTTAGAAGATACGGAAGACTTAAGTTCAGCAGCGAGATCAGCATTTTCAGCTTCAAGGGTTTGCTTGGATTTTTCCAATTGACTTTTAGACTAGAAAATTATAATAGAAAAAAAATAGTTTAATATTATGTTGGTACACATAAGTTATTAATATCAAAGTAATACTTTTTTCAAGGATTCTATCTGTTCATTTATAACGGATATTTCTTGGCTGTGTTTGTGTCGCATTTCGGTAATAATGATTTCGTGCGATTGTGTATCTTCTTCTAATGATTTCTTAAGGGTTGCCAATTCCTAATAGGTAACAACATTTATGGATATTAAGGTGTTTTAAAGGTCAAGCATGTGAATTGATGACTGATTTATATTAATTATACCTGTTCTCGTTTAGCTCTAAGTTCATGTTGTGCTGCAGTTATGTCCAAAGAATCCAAAAGCTCATGTTTTAAAGCTTCAAGTTCTTCATTCAGGTCACGTTTTTGTTTCTCTGCTTTACTTCTAGCTGTACGTTCAGCTTCAAGATCTTCTTGGAGTTCCCCAAGTTGCGATTCCAATTCCCTGAGAGCCTTTTGAGATTGTGCTTTACCTATAAAAAATGTTATTCATATAAATAATGAACTATACAAGAAAAAGTAAAAAAAACATACTAGCAGCTTCTTCATCAATTCTCATGAATGCTTGTGTCAATTCTTCTTCTCGTTTACCAAGTTGTAATTGTAAGTCTTCTACTTGAGCTTTCTTTTCGTTTAGTTGTTCTTTTAAATCATTTACCTAAAAATAATATTTTTATAGTATTAACAAAAATGTCTAGTCTGTTATAGATTATAATATATGCTATATTTAAGCTAGATGTATACTTACCTCAGTCTCAACTTTACGCTTAGTACGGTCCATCTCCTGTCTTTGTTGATTATCTTTTAATAAGCGTTCTTCTAATTCTGCAATGGATGCTTCATGTTTTGCTTTTAGTTTAGCTAGATGTTTAGCTTTTTCTTCTTCTTCAGCTAACGTTTGTGCCAAATCTGCAGCTCTATCTTCCAACACCTTTTTCTCTTTGACTTGTTTCGCATTGGTATCTTCAGCAAGTGCAAGATCTTCTTCTAGTTTCTTAAGTTTGGCGTCAGTCTGTACACGTTCTAATTGGAGTTTCTGTCGAGCACCTTCTTCTTCTTCTAATTGTTCTTCTAAATCCTAAAATTATTCAAACGTAAAAAAATTAATCTAAATGAATTATTTAAATAACAGTTAATGGTACTTACATTTATGTTTATTTGTAACTTCTTTTTATCTTGAGCTAGGGAACTAGATCTCTCTTCTTCTTCTTCAATTCTAGCTTCTAAATCGTGTAGTATTTCTTCTAGTTCTAATTTTCTGGCAGCAAGTCTAGCTCTCATTTCTTCAGCTTCAGCACATAATTCAACTTCTGCTTGCAGTTGTTCAGCCAAAGCATTTTTCTCATCCACTGCTGTTTGGTATCTATCAGTAAAAAATCAAATTTAAAATTCTGAAATATAAATTTTTAAATAAAATTTTAATTATAATACTTCTTCTCAAGATCAAGAACACCACGCAGTTGAGAATCTAATTTTTCCTTGACTACCTTCAATTCTTCTTCTTTAATGGACAATACTTCTTCTTGTTTGGTAACTTCTAAAAGTGGTTTAACTTTAGTATACAATCGCCACCATTGCCAGTTTCTCAGTTTTAGATATGCTGAACAATTGCGCTGAATGATACGAATGGCATTTAATTGTTGTAGACGTTTTTGATAATTTCTTCTTGCTAAGTACCCTCTGCAGAAAGCCTAAAACCAAATATGATTTATAGAAAAACTAAATAATTTTAAATATATAATATATTATAATGATATTAATTTAAAAAGTACTTACTTGGAAGTTAACAATGAGGTCGGAAATTTTGAAATCTCGTTCTTCTTCTAAATGGGCAAGAACACCGGCTCTGAAGAATATTTTGGACTGACCGACACGGTAGAGATTTGTATCAAGTTCAAGAGCTTTAATCATTTTTTCACAAGCCTTTTTACCATCCATGAAACCTTTGGGTATGGCATTTGATGTAAGAAGCTCATATCGTTGTCTGAACTCCTGGAATGGAATACGATTGGGGAAACCCTGTCTACAAATTCTAATTCCTTCCAAAACTCCATTGCATCGCAGTTGATCTAGCACAAGTTGGGCATCGATTTTACCGGCTCTTTTCTCATGATTTGGGATGATACATCTTACAAAATTAGGATTAGTGTTTCTCAAAGTGATCATCAACTTGTTCAATTGTTCTTTATATAATTGTGACACTGTACGGAACATTCCTTTTCTTGTTCGTGCTCCAAACTGTGTATCAGTGAGAGCTTGATGAGCTATTCCCACAATTTCTGCATCCTTCCAGATATGAGCTACAAACGGATCTTGAGATGATTGAAGGAGTTGAACGATGTTTTCATTCAATGGGTCCATGTTCTTCATAAGCCACTTATGAGCAGAATAATCAACTTTTCCAGCGTAGTGGATTATTGAGAAATCTGCAACACCTCTAAAATCTGTTTTATGGAATTTGGGATGAACACTTTGGGCAGACATGAGTTTTTCTACAAATGATTTATCAGTAGCTTTTGGGAACCAACATTCTTCATCTAATAAGGCCATAACACCCATAGGCTATGAAATAAAAGAAAAATTAGTTTATGCTAAAATTGAATTTGAACCTGTATTGTAATATATACTTTGTCAATTAAATCAATAGTGGGTTGCAAATCCAATCCGAAATCAATGAATTTCCATTCAATACCTTCTCTTTGATATTCTTCTTGTTCTAAAATAAACATGGTATGGTTGAATAGCTGTTGCAGTTTTTCATTTGTGTAATTTATACACAGTTGTTCAAATGAGTTCAACTAATAAAAATAATAAAAATACATTAATACAAATATTCAATAATTAGACCAAAATAAAACAAAATAGTAATTAAAGAAATTACTTCAAATATTTCAAATCCAGCCATATCCAAGATTCCAATGAATGATGCCCCTTGTCTTTTAGATCTATCCAGAGATCGATTAATTCGGTTAACTAGCCAACGGAACATACGTTCATAACATGCTTTAGAAATAGCTTCTACAGCAAATTCCACTTGTTCCTTGGTCTGGGCTTTGGACACATAGTCTCTACCTACTTTGATACGGGGTCTAAGGAAAGCTTTAGTCATTTCAGTTATAGACAATCCCAATAGATGAGCTACTTTTTGTGCTACTGTATTATCAGGTAATGTGGCTTGGTCACTATTGCGCTCTTGTTTAAACTGCATGTTTCCAAACAACATGACAGCACTCACAATTCGGAAAATAGCTAAAAAAAAATGTATGCATATTAAGTTTACATTAAACAAAAAATTGTGATTTAACATACCAGAATAATCTTCTGTTGTCATTCCCATAATATTCATAGCATTAACAGTTTCTCTAAACTCAGCAGCATCATCTACACCGGGTACACGGAGATTACCATTTGTAAGGAAACTATAAGTTTTAGGGTCCTCGAGTATAAATTCGGCTAAAAACAAAATAATATAAAATACAAATACCTAAATAGACTTAATTCGATTTTATTGTATATTAATTTACATTTTTGTTCAGTAGTTGCTCCACATAATAATTGGTAGAAAATATGGAATGTCCTTTCATCTTTTGCTTGACGTATAGCTCTCGATTTTTCCAATAAGTATGTTTCAATGTTAGCACCAGCAATGAAACCAGAGGCATCAAAATTAATACGAATAAATTTACCCTGTAAATAAAAATTAAGAACAATTCAGAGTCATCAACATATTCATTTTATACAAAACTCACAAATCTAGAAGAATTGTCATTTTTCACAGTTTTTGCATTACCAAAGGCTTCTAAAATGGGATTAGCTTGCAACAGCTGTTGTTCTAGTTCACCCTAAAATAAAAGCATACATATGTATTTTTTTATTGTACTAGAAAATATTTTTCCACTCACCTCATAACTAACATTAGTATTACACTAGTTAAATAAGTACATCATCAATCCGAATGGAAAGCGTGCAAACATTTTTGTAAGGCAATGTAAATATTTTAATACATAATAAATTATATGTATAACAGTTTAGTTAAAAAAAATTTGAATATTAAACATAGGTAAATATACTCATATAATAAACTAGAATCTAGATAAATGTAAAAGCATATAATTGTATATACTTACAACAACTAAAGCTGGACCAGGTGACTGTGATTTTCCAATAACCAACATAAACATGGAACAAGAAAACAAATAAATAAGTAAATATGTATAATGTATGAATTTTTTTGATTTTATGATCTATTTTAATCAACTTTAGGGATTTGAAAGGTTATATAGAAATAAATATTCAAGTTTTAAAATCGAAAAACATATAAAAAAAAAAATTTTTTTAATATTTTGTAAATAGTAGGCAAAATACAAATTGATTCTTCTACTTTGTAATACAAAATGGTAGAGTTTTAAATATAAAATAAATAAGTAAATTATGTAATGTTGTTTTTTTTTTTTTAAATAACAATCTACTCGACGAATGTTGTACAGGTTCTATTTGTGTAATATGAATAAGAGGTTCTTATCTAATATTATAATATTGGTTTTACTGAACACAGGTAATGACATTAATTAATGTCTACATTAAAATATTTTAGAAAAATCACAATATTCATAAACGTCAACAATAAAATGTACTTATTGTTTACTCTGTTCGGTTGTATATTTTGTAAATACCTGAATTCATGCATCGAAATTTAATTAAAAATTTTAAATTAATAAAGAAATTCATAAATTACGAAAGAGTAAACACCTCAATTGAAAAGATAAGTATTGTATAACACTAAAATTACAATAAGTCCTCTTATGCCAATATTATTGAAAATGGATAACAATTATATACAACATGGATAAGTTTGCGTTGAAAATTATGAAAAACCAGGGGAATTTTGAAAAAATTATCGAGTACCTGAATTTCAAAGGCATAAACCTAAATACATACAATCAATAAGATATAAGGTATATACTATATTATTAAAAATGTTAAATTGTATCGTAACAAATTAGTTTAAGCCTTTAGGGAATTATTTTTAAACAATTATAAGTTGAAAAATTGTTGATAAGCACACACATTTTTGTTCAGGTACCTATAGTTCATCAATAATAATTATTTACCTATTATGACGTGTAATAATTATTTAAAAATTTTTTTATGTAAAATATTATCATGACGTTATGATAAGTAAGCGCGCATAACTTTAGGAGAAAAAACCACTTCGTTTATTTGTGTAAATACCTACTACTGACAATAAGTTAAATTATTAATGATAAAAAAACACATAAACTAAAGAACTCGTTTGTGAGCGTAAAACAGCTATCTGTAAAACTTTGGTCAAACACTCATTAATAATCTATGAGACACGTTCCCTAATGTCAATAAATTACGACGACCGATGACTAATGATCAAATCATTTGTTGATTTTTAACAAGAAATTTCATAATTTTAAAATTCTTTTTTATAAGAACATTGTATCTCACGCTTTATATAATATAATTATTAATAATACATTGCACATGCCTATACTACGTTGCTACCATAGAAATTAAAAAGAATTTAAAACGTTTCACGGGGCAAAATCAGTAGATAAATTTCGATAATAATAAATCGAAAAGAAAATACAAAAATGTTCTCAAGCCGGTTTTTGTTAAAGTTTTTATTTTGTTTACAATAACATGTAAAATTGTTGCGGCCATCACTGCTCAAGTACATATGTATAAATTATAATAATACCATCTCAGCTACTAATCGTATGTTTGGGTATTTTATTTTAACAAATATTATAGTACCTATATTACGCGCGACATCAACAATAAAAAATTGCCGTCTCGATACTTGCGAGCACGAGGCGAGAATACCAAAATGAAAACATATCCACCAACACACGCGAAACGCTAAATATATATTTTTATTTTTACACAAGTCATTGCGAATACAAATATTATATTATATTTTGCGTTTACGCTTTTGCCTACAATGTTATAATAATATTATTATCGTTTTGTTCAAGAGTCGGGTGCGCATACACTCTTGAAGGATTTTATTTTTGAAAAAAACTAATATTAATTTTATTATCATTATTATAGTATTACATAGAACCTACCTAATAATATTGTAATATATCGAGCATGGTATTTATATCCATTGGACGGTACCGCGATTTCTTTTCTCCGTTCGAATTCGCGCGGCGGAGAACGTGACGATTAACATAAACGCGCGCGTGGAACAAAGACGCGGCGCTATGCGTTTTCAGACGACTTGGGTCGCGTTTTGCGCCGCGCAATAGGAAAAAAAACATCGCCTTACACGATACAGAGGTATTATAGGACACCACAAGTATAATAATATTATAATTCACAATATATATTCACCATGTACACACATACACGTCCCCGAGAAACACGACTAATGAGCCAAGTTCTTCTTATCGCCGAATAGGTATTATGCGACTCATGTGTATGTTATTCTATAGGTATTCTACGTGTATGCTCTGTGTGCACGAGTATTATAATATCAAAAAGTCGTGTTGTCTTGCGCATTTTTGTATTCGATTCTTCAGAAATGTTTACGTCTTTTAATACGTATTTGGGATGATCTTCAAACATCCTATTTGAAAAATGAAAATGGCCATTTTGTGTAGGTATTCGATTTTATATAAAAATATGTCAAATAGGCAAATAGCCATTGTTTGTTTTTAACAACCATAATTTATCATGCTAATGTATTGCTGAAATGTAGTGTGAATGGTTCAGAATTATAATTTAGAAATCATCAATATAATATATTGATAAATTAGTAACTACATAACTGCTACTGAAGAATTAGGTTTACACTAAAAAATCGTTGGCATCATTAAATGTACAAATGTTGTAGATTTTACTAAAATAAGCAAATTAAGAAGAATTTTTACGATTAAAATAAAAATTACGATCAAGGAGACTAGCATAATAACGAGAGACTAATAGTTATCACTTATCATCAATAAAGTATTTAAAAATGTGAAATAAGATTAATGGTTCCGCTAAGAAAAAAACAAATATCTCTAATATTCAATACCACAAATAGGTATTTAAAAACGTATTTGATGAAGATGTATTTAAATACCTTTACTCAAGTACAGGTTTTCGATTTTTGTTATCCGTACACTTCCTCATGGATCAAGCGTTATCACTTAAAATAATATTATTATGATTTATGACATTGCCGGATGTCGCTATGTCGGGCTGGCGTAGGTTGTGTTTCAATAAAATTACCATCATCGTTATTCAACATCAAAATCACACGTGTAGTAGGTACATTATACGATTTGTATTATTGTTATTACTTATTATTATTAAATCATCATCGTTGTCGTCGATGGTTTTTAAACAAACCGCGATGATTCGTAAACAACGATTGCAAACATTAACACATAAATACAGTGTCACCGTCGACTACTTTTTTCTACTTGTTAATATTTTTGAAAAATTATTACTCTGTGCACATTTAATGGAATTTTGATACGTTTGATTAAAATATTCTTAACTGGGAAATGAGCTCGATTATTTTAACCAAGAGATTCGGATCTCTGAAGATAACGTTTAGCGCTATTCAATATTATGAATTGATTACGTGTTACTAGAGTTTAAAAACAATTAGGTACTCATAATTACTCAATATGTATTTTACGATTAGGCTGTAAATATAATATAATTTTATGAAAATTATATTTCTTGAGCATTTTCTAAATTATAATAATAAGACGATTAAGCTAACTTATCTGGTAGAAATTGCAAGGGGAACCCTAACGTGGCCAAACGTGTGAGTCATATTATAATATGCATACATAATGCCAACAACGATAACGAGCGTTCGATCAAAAAAACGGAATCGTACGCGGAACACCTTTATAGCGAACAAGACGAAATTTCACATACGCGGTTTTGATATTATAAATTATATTTATACATTTTTTTTACATTTAAGTCGCCAAGCACAAGGCCAATCGCTAATATGTTTAGAGCGTACCTCACGGACGTCGTGATAAGCAAAAGAAGCTATTTATGGTAACACGCACGTGAGTTTTGGGACGTAGCTTCGGTATCGACTCTAGGTGGCGGTACGTATAATATTTAATGTGTGCTTCATACAGACGGATAAATTACAAAATAGTAAAATACAGTATATACTATTCTACAGTTGGTTTTAGGAGCGATTTTTACACCGCGTCAATTCCATAATAGGTCCTCGACGAGGCATTATCGAACAGGTCGTTGCCTCAATGTGACAGAAAAATAAAAACAACAGAGAGAAGGCCACGCCGACCCAACGGAGCTCCAAGTCCTAACCCGTATTAATAATATACGTCGTACGCGACAAAAAACAACAAAGGAACTATACTGTTATTCAGACACTATCGCTGGGTTACATAATCAATTTAATGAATCAATAGTGAGCTATAAATGGCCCCTTAAACATGATTTAGTGGCCCATGATTGGGCCATCGTATTTTAGTGTACTATTAAATTAATCAATTTTTTATGCAAACCAAGATATACCATTGTTATTACTTGTACAATTATTAAACGATGATTGGCGTGTGCTGTCTACAAAATACAACACAATGCCTGGACTCTCGAGCTTTTATCGACTGCGTTTATTAGTTAGAACCACACGATCGTAAATAATGTTATTATAACTTTAAAGACCTGACGAAAAAGAAAAAATCCAATAAGCCAGTTAGGTAACAAAAGATTTTTCTCATAGACCGGCCTACTTCATGTTTACACCGAGTCAAAATAGGTGGTGCTTTTCGGTTACTGAGTTACTCTGATACGGTAAAAGATATATCTATATATTTATACTGAGCAGGCTGTATACTGCACTATGTCGGTTCGCGAATATCATTTATTTTGGTATAGAATGGGGCGGTCTATAAGCAAAAAGTCTATGATTTTTTCAGACCCGAAAAGAACACGATAAAGTCTCAAGAACTTTTTAAATACAAAAAGCTATGTATTTATTAGTGTAAACAAATACACTAGTAAATAATAGGAACATAAATAATCATCACATTAATTAAATATATTAAATATTATATTATTATTTATTGGTAATTTATTACCTAAATAATACCTATTTACCTAAATATAATTTAAAATTAAATCAACCAACCCGTTTAATAATCATAATCATACCAAATAAATTAAAAGGATAATACCGGATGGAGGACCATTTTTTTGTGGACAATTATTTGATATTCTCCCTTTAGATAGGTACCAAATACTGATACTACCAGAAATTGTAATAAGTATACGATACAGAATTTTATGATTTTTGTTATTAGGGAAATTGTTAAGAAAATAGAAATCTTTCGAAATAATAATGATTTTTCAAGTTGTAAAAATTAAGTTATTTTTATAAATTAATTAAAATATTAATCGAGTACTTTCAAGTGTCAATATTCCGCTAAACCAGTAGTTAAACACTGATTTTTGGTGGGTGGGGCTGGTTTTTAACACTATTAAATTAACATATAATAATTTTATAATTTTAAAGTGTTTGAGGGGGTATTTTATTATTGACCCATCTAATATCAATGTAATAACTGCCTTCGCTTGTAAGATATATCACGAATTAAGATATACAGGATACGGAACGGAAAGGCCTTATCAATGTTTTTCTGAATCCGCCGGCTTCTCAAGTTGCGGGTTTCATTTATCTCAAGTTCGTTTCGTATTCTGTATATCTTAATTCATGAGATATATTATAATCATTCATTTTCGTTAGAAAAAATTAATCATGATATCGTCGCAATTTGCTCATTACTCAGTATTACAGAATAAATACCACCACCTTTACCAAAATTGTAACAGCTGATAAAAAAAATAAATTTAAATAAAAGTTACCTAGTATAAATTTGACCAGATAAGACAGCGATTCGTACTTAATGTTTATTTTACATTTTTAAAACACAACCAAATTAATAAAATGTCATATTTTAGACTGGGCAGATTGAGCGATTGATTTATCATTGCTATCGATTTTAAAATAATACAAACATTCGACACTAAGCAATAGCACATTAGCACGTGCCGAACTGATTAAACACTTGTCATTGTATCCTGTTCATATCATAATATACTGTTAAATCAGACGTGACTGTGTGCTAAACAAACGCTTTGAAATAAAAAGCAACTTAGCAGAATCTCAAAACTATAAAGAATTTATTTTTCTAGAAGTTAAAATATTCTCGGTTTCTCTGGCAAAGTAAAACTCGCATTTCTACATTTTATACTTTATATTATTACGCTTAACAGTTTAAAAATGTCTGTTGAAATTATTTTAAAATGTTCATGAAATTTAAATACTTTTTATTTTTGTCAAACGTTTAACCAACTCGAAAACCTTATATGAATGAATTACGGTGTTTTATTTTTCATAAAATGGTAGGTAGTTGTTTACTTTTGATCAATGACAGTTATATGATATACATAATATATACTTATAGTAAATATAATACATGGTAATGGATCGTTAGTAACTATTCATATGCCCAAAAATAGGCTAATGCATATGATAACCGTATGTGAATTTAGGTAACCACGCGGATGTCTTATATAATGAGAATTTGCACATGACACGGTTAAGAAAAGAAAAATTGTGACCATATGTGGGGACTGATCAGTTTGGCGCCAAATAAGGCAGCAAACTTCAACATCATCCTTGTAGCTGCACGGGAGTCTTATAAATCTCAACATTACTTTCACTGTACCGACTATAAACATTCATTATCTGCAATATAGAATTTAATATTGACATTTGGTTTCTTTGGACGAAATCATTCTACATAATGAATATTAATAATATTAATTATACAAGCATGTGACATGAGTACATGACATCGACACGATAGATTCGGATACCTCTATATATTATAAAAAAAATTAACACGAGTCACGAACGACAAGTAAAGATATCAGTCCAAAAAGAACGACCTAACCGAATTTGGTTTGATATTTTATCTTCTATTATTTGATTCGAAAATCACCGTGTAAGGTCGCCGGAATAGTGAGAAAATTATAATTAGGCATTCAACGGAAACTACCTAAATTGGAATCGACTGCTGACGATACACAGACATTGACGATTATAACTGCATGATAGTTAGACATGAATATTTTACCGTCTTAGGGCCTACCATTCATGGGTGTTTAGCTGCAGTATCTACACAACAATGACGAGTTTCGCTATTATTCCAAGCAAAATAAGGACAGATTATGCATTGTTCGAGCCAATAAAGATAATAGCTTTCACCGTGTTTGCCACCAAGTAATGATTCGTGCACACACCACGCTGCTGTTTAAGGCAAATATTAATATTCAACGGGCAGCGCAAAAATACATGACGTATATAATAATATACTCATTACTCATACAAGAATACGGTGAGCGTCAATCATGTACAGCAGTAGTATATAAATAAAGTATAGGCCAAGTAATAACATACGCCTATCAATTAGAACAAGTACAAATCACTATAGGGTATAATACTTAATATGTATTTCTGTGATATGAGTAAAGGAAACATATGGACATAAATAATAGAACAAATATGGCAAGAAATATTGCATATCCATAACTAAGGTCAACTCCATTCTGGTTTAATACAAGCTTTCACGTAAACCCCTACAGATTAAAAATGGAAGACTTCATGCGGTATATGTGCATTATTACAGTCGAGTTTTGCACGCGTCCGTCGGCGTAATGAATAAAACAACAGTAAACGTGAGATCTATTAATGCAGGCAGGTTAAAAATCACGGCGTATTACATGAATTACTTTTCAGATATCCATCTAAGAGCCTAATATAGAAGTGGGAGTGGTTTTCAGTTAAATCAACATTACGCCTTCATTTCAAACCTACAGAAATGCTAAAAGTACAAAATCTAGACGTATAACATTAATTTGCAACAACTACATAATAATATGTAGTCCCTTGCTTTTATGTTTCATCGATTAAAAATCAGAAATTGTAGTACTTAATTTGTACAAGCTAACTATGGAAATTAATTGATAAAACAAAAAAGCTAAATTAAAATAATTATTATATTTCATTCGAATTCGAATTAATGACATTTTTAAGTAAATACAATTTCTGAATAAAAAACTGTTAATATTTTTTACTATACGTTGAATAAATAATGTTATGGAGATGTCACAATTTAAAAATTAATATGTTTATTTAGGTAATGATTTTCGTAAAGAAATCTTTTTATTTGATTAATTATTTGTTAAAATGGCGATAGATTTTGATTGAATGATAAATGGGTCGAAGTCGAAATGTATAAAAATGATTATATGACAGATATGTGGTTACTCACAGCATGTTGAATCACTCCTTTGGGTTTAGACGCGGCCACGTAAGCCAGGTATTGAATAACTTTTTTCGTGTTCTCGGTTTTTCCAGCACCTGATTCTCCAGTACACAGTATTGACTGATCTTCTCGATCTAAAATACAAAAAATATAAAATATGTTTCTTTTTTTACACCTATAAAAATATGTATAAAATGTATATTTAACCTTGTAACATCGATCTGTATGCAGTATCAGTTACTGCGAATACGTGTGGTGGTACTTCATGTCGTTTGTTACCTTTGTAACGTTCCATTATGTTTTCTGTGTAGATAGGTAATCTCTTGTATGGATTAACCACTACACAAAAAAGGCCAGAATATGTCTAAAAAATATCAAAAAAAAAAAATATATAAAATTTATAAAAACACAAAATAATAATCAACCAGGGTTCCAAGTGTGATTCGAGAAACATACCTACCTATAAAGCTTATTTTCCTCTGACCCGTTGCCTTAAATTAAGGGATGCGTGTTCAACATAAATATTTATTATTCACACTATAGGTTAGGTAGTTTTAACCTAATAAAACTATTTTTCAACGTATTTGGATGTATTTTTGTCTTTTTCGTAATTCTATGACATATACCTAACGGCTAACACAATGTTTCAATAGCCAAAAATTGCCAAGTAGAAAATAATGTTGATTTTTGACATTAAAGTATGGGGTAACACGTCTCTACTACCTACATATATTTTCCATAAATTATATTGAATGATGTTTGCAATTCATATCTCAAAAATGTGTAAGTCAACAATCATGATACAATTATTAAAAATAATCATACATGTTTAATGGTTTCTTTTTTTAGAATAAACAGTAAGTGTTAAATTTCCCATGTCCTGTTCTTTTGATAATATTCAAGACAAAACTACAAATAAAAACCAGTTTCATAAAAACAACATCCGTTATTGTCCTAAAGAATATATTTATTTTCCCTGTTATGTGTAGGTTAACTTCTTCTTTACATATCATTTGTAAAATTCTAAGTTACCTACCATTTAAACTTTACGAAAATTATAATCTTTATCATATATTAATGAATAATACCTATATGATTATAAAGTTCGGTTGTTCAATTGTTTATACTTAGTCAATATATTACATAGGTACAATAAATATTAATCTATATCTCATTGGTAGGTACTCGACTAACAATACATTAAACACGATGACTTCTAATTTAAATTATAAGCTATCAACAATTTATACATTTTATTAAAAAATAATAGGGGAACATCTTTATACTTAATTATTAAAAATTAGCTGGATGATGCATTCATTTATCTAATCTCAGCAACAAATTTTAGATATAATTCCATCCGATTCAATATAAAAATAATAACGATTAACTTAAGATTTTTAATTTAAACTAATTACGTTTAATATTTTGTACGGATGGCCTTGAATTTTCCAGTTTTTTTTGGCAGACATAATAAAAATATATGCATTATAATTTATAAGGAAAACTTTTTTAAAATATACACACGTAACTATAAAAATAAAATTGTCTTTTGGCTAATCTTTAAAAGGGTTTGGAAAATTTAAAATTATTTAATTTAGTTTTTATACTTTTAAAATTAGCTAAAAGTTGAAATTTGAAATTTAAAAATAGGTATGAATTCTTTATGAACTATAAAAACAGAGATTCTATTGTTTCTAAAAAAAGTGTTATTACAAAGTGTACATGTGCATACATGTAAACATAATAGAGTTTACATCAATACATTTTTTTTTATGACTTATTACTTATAAGTATAAAATGTATAATTACTAATATTTAATAATATAGTATTATAGAACTTAGTTTTCATAAAAGAAAATAAATAAATTATAAGTACCAACATTTATTTTAAAAATTGCATTTTATTGCATTATTACTGGTAAACCATTTGACCTAATTGATTTCTACAAAGAATTTTCGAATGGCCGTTAAATCTGATTAAATGGTGCTAATTTCCAACGAATTCCGTGAATGATTCAATACACCGACAAGGTTTCTCCTGCGTTTCGTAATAGAATTAATTTTTAAAATGGACCAGGATTCCAACATACAGCATTATTGTTGCGATTACTAATCGGTTACGACAAATGACATATTTTGTACAATGAATATTAGCGGTTATGGCCTCCTAAACAGATACATAAAAATAAAATAAAGAAATTCTATAAACTATATAGTGTTTATTTTTTATAGACACAAGTAAATATAATTAATTAAATATTAAAAAATGTACAAACGAAATAATTATAAATGTTATAAAAAAATGAATAGCCAAGGAGAAAATATGATTTAAAAAAAAACACATATTTGTTGGAAAAGTGTCGTACGAGTATGTTGACTATGACTCATGGGTTGAGGCTTTACTCATTCCTTGGACATACACATAATATAATATAACCACTCCTCTTTTCGAGAATACGCGTTTGAGCTCTACACAGTATGCACAGTAAATATTAATTATAATATTAGACAGAAACATTTCGACTATTCTCAAATATCCATTAGCACGAAAAATGAAAATGTAATTAATGCAATACACTGAGCTCACTTAATAACCATAAAGCTCATTCATAACCATAGATAGGTAGATGGTATATATAACTATTTTTTACAGATAGATTGTTCGAAACATTTGGTTAATTTTTCCAATAAAAAACCTAGGTATATAGGTAAAATAGTTATTTAAATGAATGCATGAGACGTATATTATAAAATATGGTGCAGGCAGCCGTAATAATCGAAATCGTAAAAATAAAAAACATCGTTAAGTATCATAATTATAAAAATATATATTGACATTTAACTGAATGATTAAACTCAAATTGAACCATATGACGAAATCATTAACTATAGATAAAACATTATAGATACATAAAATACACCATTTAAAAAGACGAATAGAAAGTGTATTGACTGAATTTTTATTATTTTTATTTTAACTTAAATAAATTATATTATTACAATTCTCAGCTTAATAGCAAATACAATTTTAGTCCAGTCTTCGTATTGAGTATTGACAAACAATTTTTTTTATAAACTATCACAATAATATCTTATATATAATTTAAATTCTATTGAATATTTTTATTAGTTTTATTAGGTAGTAGTACCATTTCAGAAAATACGGTTTCTCTGATATAGGTAAATAATAAATTGTATTTCCATGGATATTATAAGATTTTAAATTATAGGTATTCAATAATATTAGATTGCAATAGTTTTTAGTTTTGAATTCAAAATATCAATCATTATTTTCAGCCCAATAAAAATAATTGATATTAAACAATGCGATTTTATTCTGTGTATTATACTAATAATGGTGATTGGGTAGACCAAAAAAAAATTTAACATCTGTATTAAACGAACGTATATTAGACAAATGGCATGACAATGCGACACTTAGTTATTTTATCTTGGTTTTCTTTTTAACGAACATTATTATTTAATTGTGTTTTAATCTTTTAATGTACCTAATATATATATAGCAGGCAACAGCAAGTTATGACCAACAACCAAATCTAGGATTGAATATTCAACGAAACAAAAACCATCCAGTATAATATTCTGTGTCTGAGTAATTTATGTCTTAATAATTTGTTTTCGCTTAGTAATAAGTTTATTACATATTGTGATATAATATTACGATTTATGAACACATCAAATAAATACGTTAAGTATGTTTCTACGAGGGTGAGTTGTCCAGACAAGATTATGTCACACTGCCTGACCTGAAATGACCTGCAGTCTGCATTCCAAAGTGCTTAATAATAATAATAATAATAATAATGAAGATTTTTAGTAGGTATTTGGGTTTATTTCGAAATACAAATATGAACGTTACTGATTTAGTGATTTACAGTGTTTAAGCATATTTGAGAAGTAAAATTCATATTAATATAAATCACAGATAGTCATAATAGTGTGCAACTGGTAGCACTATATAGATTTTAGCGAGTTTCAGTTGAAAAACAGAAGCAACAATCTAAAAATACCAACTGACGACTATTATATTATTATTATTATATACGTTAATATTCTATTTAAAAAAAAAATGTTTGTACTATTTTTATTAATCATTCAACACTTTAATACAATTAAATACAATTTACAATTACGGCATTAATTAAATACAAATAATGTAAATATATTATTGGAATTCATAATATTAATTCATTGACTGAAATATTATACCTACCTACCTACCTACCTACCTACCAAACAAAATAAAATACGTAAGGAAGCTATGTAGGTAATTTCATAAAAACAATATACTCAAATATTTGATTAAAAACGTCAGTTTTTGTCGAGGTTTTTGTTTAGTTGCATGCCTAGGTATGGAAGCTAATCTATAGTTCTAAATGGTAGGTACCTATTATACAAATTTTTTTTTCATTTAATGTTGAATTAAAAATTACTTTTAATATTTTATAAACTGTAGATATAAACTATGTTATTTATTACGTACAATATGTCTATATGTAATATGCTTGGTATACCACAACTATTATAATAATACTAATGGTCAGTTTATTTTGTGGTTTATTTATTATATTATTTTATTTCATACCCTCATAAATTTAAAACCCTATAGATTGTTTTATGATTAATCATGTTAACATAAATTATACCTACCTATCTTGTAATTACCTACAATGATTGTTATAGTTGTTGTTTTAAGTTCATTATGATTATTATGAAATACTGTATTAACTTATTTGAATGGTATTTTCTTTTGGACTCTTTAGAGAATAGATAAAAATGTAAAATTAGTTTTCTTTCAGATGTTAGGTTTATAGATACAATTTTAAGCTTTTCTGGAATAAAAATCTATTAGGTACCTAAAAGTATTTACTTGAACAAATTTAAAATTCTTTTATATAAGTAATACTCTCCATTATAATATACTCTATTTTTTTTTTTTTTTTAATATTTACCTACATCATAATTAAGTAGTTATAGTTATAGCCATAGGTATATAACAAAAATATTATTAGTATTTTGTTTATGATACTTATTAGTTATTACGAAAGGAAATATATTTAACAGCTACAGTAAGTCTAAAAGTTGAATGTATTAAATTAATAGTATTAAGTAATTATATTATAATGTGTATTCATTTCAATATACATTAATATAATAATTACTGTCCATATCTAAATAACTTCTGATATAACGCAACTACAGTAGGTACTTTAAAAAACTAGGTACTATAGTCTACAAGTATGTATTAAAATAGAGTTCCAACACATAATATTACAACAAAGAATGATTGATCATGATAAACTTTTGAATAATTAAATTTATATGGGTAAAAATGTAAAGGGTTGTTGACAACCTTGTCCTATTGACTACTTGTATAATTTTGAAGCCAAATATGGTTTACTAGTACCTACCTAATTTAAAACCGTCTCAAACTTTCACATTAAAACAGTTGCTATTTGATCTACAGACATTTAACCATTATTTGTCTAAATAAATACCTACACAATTATATTACACCCAA
>WHPZ01583874.1:0-17392 GCA_016617965.1 Macrosiphum rosae | reverse complement strand
TACTATATAAAATATTGTAATAAGTTTCTGAAGCTATTTTGGAAACTTCGATTTGGCATAAAAATAACCATTGGTGTTATAAAATTAATTTTCCAGAATAACCTTTATAATTTGTTTATTTCACAATACGAAACAAATATACCTACATAATTATATGAATTTATTTTGTAAAAATATTGGATAAAATATAATGAGATTTTTAAATAGGTACCAATTACCGGATTCCTACTAATTTTTCTGGGATGTGAAAAAGTGCTCACGCCTCTCATGTGTCAATAGATAAATAAATAAATGTGTTACGTCGGTATATTTGTCAAAAAAGCTAACCATTTCTAAACTGTATGGCTCATTGAGATTCCAAATAATTTTTTTCTGAAAATTTTTAATTGGTACATTTAATTGTGTTATTTATATAATATTCTGAAGATCAAACCTCCTTACATCCCTACTGTCTCTTTTACGTTTGGCATCATTAAATGAAAAAAAGATACAAAAATATCAGTTATAGTTATAATCTTGCAGAATGTGTAGATAAAGAATGACGGAGTGGAGTGGAGGTGTAGTATCTGCTCCGTATACCTAGGCTATAATGAATGCGAATATTCTATAACGCTTTACCTTATATTTAATTTTAAGTAGTTGTGTAATAACCATCGAAATTACCACTGTATTATTTGATATTGTCTTTGAATTTTGATGAATCATATAATAAGTTTGTAATAATTATGCAAATATTATTTGGATTGGTACTGACGTACGTGCCTGACATTGATGCGATGGTGTGAAAACAAAATAGACGTATATATTATGGACATACAATTTACAATACTCAGTTGAGCTAATCCAAACCATGAGAGAAAAACCATCCAAGAAAACGACCAGGAAAAATTTGACACTATTCTCTGTTCATGTAAAAATCGATATCAATTTATCTTAAAACACAGTTTCCGTTGATCTAAAATAAAAAGTCGAATGGCAATATTTTTTTTATCTTTATTTTCGTAAAAATAAAAAAAAAACGATAACGGGACATAGAATAATGTCGCCGTTTTTTTTTTTGTAGTCATATGGTATTTTCGATTTCTGCATTCGACCCGTCTAGATTTTTATTTTTAGATGATATTTTAGAAAGATGAGAACAGACTAGAACATTTAGGTTTCTTCATATAACATTTGTGGGAATGATATAGATACACGACGTTTATTCGCAAAGCAAATTAACAAAACTTTTCGAGGGAATAAGATTTGAAATAAAATAATTAATAAATAATGGTATTTAAAGTCAAAATGAATACATCAAATAAATCAAGAAATGTATGGTTATATTATTTATAATAGTGTTAATAAAAACAATAACGAAACAAAAAAACATTTACCTATATCTAATCCCTCTTGCAAAAATTTCGAGAAGTAGTGAAAAACATTTTACACTTGGTTTAAACTTCAAACAATTATTCATAATTCATGTCCCTTGCTTGATGATAAACGTTCTCTGCATATTGTACAATAAAATAAGTGTGACTAAACTTTGTTGCTAGCCGGCGGCAAGTAACTTGTTAAAAACTGTTACTAGCTATATTGATTAATGATCAGAATTATTATCCTAACTGCAATCTACATTTAAAATATCGTATAATTTAAATGATTAATTTTTAATTTGCATCTCAAAATAATTATTAAAATTAAATTGTAATAATTATAATATTTCAAAGATTTTTAAATTTATTTATTTGTTTAATTTATGAATTACATATTACACTAAATATAGGATTAACATAACGATAAGAAGTAAATTATATTTTATAAAAAAAATTGATTAATCGTAACAGTACATCATATTCAATTTGTTTGAAATGTTGTCTGTTTTATGATTATTAAGTTATTTAAAATATTATTAGATTAAGCATATTGTTTAAGCATTTTAATTGTAAAGAATTATAATTAAGAAAACAAATTATTAGGTAGGTATTTTTAATTGAATAATGTTAATTATTATCTATAGTACATACAAAACAAAATTATTGTATGGTTATACAGATGTATTATATACCTTAATGTCTGATATAAAAAATACATCTCGTATAGTATAATTTATAAATAATTTGATGTAAGTAATATTTAAATGGGTTTTTGTTTGCATCTTTGACATTCAACTAAACAAATGTATCAATGGGGCAATGAACAGAAAAAAAGTTATATTTTACAATAATAAAGTTGATATCTATTGTCTATTTTCTCCAAATTGTAGATCTAATCTATAAAAAGCTTTGTAGTACTTATATACACATGATTTTAAAACTTTCACAAGTATATAAGAATAAGATTGGTGTACAAACAATGTTTTCAACTCCAGATGTTGGTTGAATATCATTTACGTATTGTTATCATTTTATTCAAGGTCTACATTCACACACATATACACATTTTCTAAAAGGTGTTTGTAACTAAATAACACCAAAGGCAGAAACTTATCTATACAAAATAACAGAATTTCAACCAACAATTTGTCTTGTACAATATCATATTTTATGTAATAGAATTTAAAAATTATTTTACTAAAAATTAAATGACCTAATTCAGGTTTTTATATTGATCAGCCAAAGTAAAATTAATGTTTTAATCTTCAAAAACACATTAAATATAATATATAATATATAAAAAAACTCAGTATTTAGTACAATAAATGCTATTTCAGATTTATAATATTATTCAAAATGTAATTATTTCCTCACTGAATTAAAAATTGTTAAAAATAAATATCGAATCTTATAATACATAAATATTGTAACATAATAAGTAAATATTGAATGTGAGCTTAAGACAGAATTTTACGTTTACCTATTTGATTTCAAGAACGTAAATTATACCACTGAGAAGTGAGAAAGCACTTTTAATTTTTAAAATGAATAGTTCTATTTATGATTAAAGCCATTTTAAACAATATTTTTTTAGTTTTCAAACGTTTTTATTATGTCTATATATTGGTCTAATATTTAGTACCAACATCAAAGTAAAGTTAACATAATTTTCTTATTCTGTTTATTCAAGTTCTTATGATTTCTATTTTTGTAATCAATATAAAAGATTATTTGCAAATAAACAAAAGCACAACCATATAAATACTCACGAAGCCAAATATGCGATAAAATAACATTAGTAAATTGCCGTCAACGGATTTCCGTAAAACTTGTTTGCAATGCTTTATAATATTAAACATTTATTTTTATTTTTATTTTTATTAAAGACTAATTTTAAGTACTTTTAGCATTTTGTTTTAGTTCTTACTTCTTTCAATTACAGATGTATAAACTTGAATAAATATAGTTTATTTAAATAAATTGTTTAGACCTGAATTATATCCAACTCTTATCCATACTAAATTCAAATACACAAATGTCAATTACATGATATTGAGATCTGGCACTACTAATTATTTGAGCGTTCAAATAATCAAACTGTACTGGCGTTTGTACAACATTTGTTTTACGTAATTGGGGTATTTTATTGTAATTCAAAAATAATAATAACCATGGAGATTTGAATTTTAAATATTCTTATTAGAATTTTCTATAATTAATATAGTTTTCATAATACTTTAGCTCTTTTTTTTGCTAATTATAGATATTTGATATTATTTTACAATTGTTTAGTTCAAGTATAATAAAACTTAAAATAATTGGGATTTAGATAAAAATAAATTTATTTTAATAAAAGATAATAGAAGATACTAAGTTTGTCTTAACCCATTTAAAAAGTTGTTTTAAAAGTTAAAAGTTAAAATTTTTATGGAATTCATCAAAATCACGAAAATTTGAAAGATAATTGAAATACACTTGAAAGTGTTCTGTTTAATTTTAATTTTACTGTACATAATGATATTTTTAAAATATTTAAGCCTTAAGGTATATATCTATTTAAACCACGAACCTATTCACAACGTTCTGCTCCAAGTCTTTATTAACTGATAAAGTTCATAAATATAATAATATATAATAAAAATATTGAATATTATTGTCATAATAACATTGAGAAAATAATACATTTTATATTATAGCCAAAAATGTAACCTATTTACCATACTACTTTGGTAGTTATACAGTTTCACGTCACGAAACACCACGGTGTATACGTAGTTAAATATATTATTGTCACAACGTTTTCACCATACTATCTGCTTGCATAACAAAAAATAGTGGGTAAAATTACGGAGAATAGAGTATACAATATAATATTAGTTATAATAGTAGTCAAATATTCTTGTAGTTAGTAATATAGGCAGACGGTTCTTTTTGTATTCAATAATTTATCTTTGAATTCGATTTTAACAAACCCATTACAGTGGCCTTCTCAATGACGAGGTACACTCAACCAGCAGAGTGGTACCTACTTACACACTTCTATTGTTCATTTTACGATAATTAATTGTTCTCAGTGATACACAGAGGTCACTATGGTTAGTCACAATATCACGAATAATGTAATATACAACATATTTATTTCTATACGTTTGGAATAAAAGCTCTCTTCAATGTTTCATCTGTATTTAAAGTTTTAGTTATTCCTTCCGTGAATGAAATATTTGTGCCCACGTCTCAATACATAAAGCTAGTTTATGTGATGTAGGTATGTATTTTTCGGAAATTTATGAGGCGTTTAATTTGTTTGCTTCTAAAAACACTAAACACAACTTAAGCATATAGTAGTAAAGTAAAATGTATAGCCATAATAATCGTAAGTTTGATTATTTACCTTCATCTTAGTTTGAAATGGACTTGTAGTAACTTACATAAAATGGATATGATGAAAAAGACATTTCGAATATAATACTTAAAAAAAAATATATGTTATTAAAATTCCGACTGTCCTACAACGTATCTCGACTTTTGGTATGACATGAATATAAGGGTCAAATTTACGTAACCAGAACTTTTATCCTTGCATAAATCAAACAACCGACTGCTTGTGTTATGCAGATTAGTACCTTCTCAATAAAAAGGTAGCATATATATTCGTAGGTCCTACATACATTAAGGTACGAAAAACCTGAAAGCTGTTTGTGCTATAATAGGAAAAATCTAGTGATACTTGCCAGGAATTAAGAACCACAGCGGTTATTTTTTTTTTGTTTTTTAAATATCTATCAACCCATATAAATCGATGAACTCTAACGCTGTCCGAAATTGGCAAAGGAACCCACTGCGTCGATTATTACTCACAGTCGTGAGCGTCCCACCGATGCGCGTCAGCGTCACTGAAAACCCATTAAGCACATCATAAAAAATGATAATGAATAATTTCAAAAAATAAATAAACGACTAGGTTGCTAAAGTTTTGATACTCTTGCCGAAAACCACAAGCGTTGGATTATAATGAAGACAGCATTTAAAAAAAAAATCTAAACTTATGTCTGGCATACTCGATCACGGGCCAAAAGCTAATAGACCACTGCAGTGCAACACGTTCATGAAGTTGACATTTCCATTGGAAAATTCGAATTTCACTTCAAATTATATTATATTGAGAGGCACCAAAATAGTGATTATGGGGGGAGGGGGTAATAGCGATAAATTATCACTTCCCTTGTAAAACATATGATTTCACCTCACAATGATAATTTATATTATTAAAAAAGCTCATATCAAGTCAACTAGAACTGTTCATACTGTCAACTGTGATATTTGTACTAAACATTAATATACTAAATACTTATGCTATTAAAACAGTAAGAACCGAAAAAATGTTTATATAATTCATTACTATATATTACACAGTGGGCCATAGCCCAAACTCGTTTTTGAAAAATGTGGTCGATACTCTAAATTTTATTTATATTATAATTTTATTATGAAAATATTAAATAATTTTAAGCCATGATTATGACTTATGAGTGAATGTATATTAGGGTACCTCTATATCAAATAATAAAATTAAGATATTGGGCCGACGAAGTTCTTAAATATTGCCCGACCACATTTTAAAAACTTTGACGCCACTGTTACTACCGACTTAATACTTTTTGTCAACATTTTTTTTTAATTACAGACTTGGTAAGTACCTTACCCCCTACTACGTCTACAAAAATTTAATCAAATCATGCTTTTAAGTTATGTTTGTATCCAAGAATGGGCAAGAGCTCGGAACAAATCATCATGCATATCCGGTTAAAGGAATAAAAAAGTTTATTATCACAGTCAATTTTGTTCAGAAACAAATTATATTAAATGTATACAGTATATACTTAATTATACCTATTTAGGTACCTATAATGTATTTAAAAAAAAATTGTAATATTATTTTCTGGTTCAGTTAATTTTACATTTTAAGCACTGGCTGAAGAGCAAATAAAAGAAAAATTTGTAAAATAGTTTCTACACCTCAGACCATACTACAAATATTTTCAAAATTATTTTGTATCTTTTCAATATTTTATTGATTCGCCACTTTTATATTTTATCGATAATTAACTATCCTAAATTAAGTTCCTGAAGTACTTTTTTTTACATTTTAGTCTTAATAATTTAGGATTAAATAAAGCAAGAAAAAAATGTTATGTTATCGTGAATAATAAAAAATAATTAAAGATTAAAAATTAATTAATTTAGTACCTATTTTTTAGTAGATTGTTAAAATCCTTGGTAATTGAAATAATATTAGGACGGTCATACAAAATAATAATTTATGTTTTTTAGTTATCAATTAAATTTCCACTTGGATAGTAGTTAAAAACTAATTATCGCATTTAAAAACATTAATTTAAAGATTTATATTTTATGATCATTTAAACTCTAAAGGGTTATCAATTTAATTTTACATTCAAGGAGTCGTACGATACCCTGTGTTCATTTTTTATTTTGTCAAGGTGGGTCGACGAAAATGTAATTTTTTTTCCTTTCCCGCTTGATAACAAAATATACTGCAGTAGTATAAGTGTAGTGTCAAATTGAATTATTACTACTAGTCAAACACACACTGGACACAAATTTAAGCAATTGCCCGTCGCATATTTCTCGTTACGAAATATCTCTATCACCAACAGTAACTCTTTTTCTCTATTTCTCTTTTTGAACTTCTCTGGTCATAGATTAATGGAATCCCTCGAAAGGTCCATGTATTGTACGTTCTCTGGACGCATTATTCAATTACCTATAAAGCTATAATTTGTTTCTCGGCTGAACACTTTGGCTCCAATAAATCGTTAGTGTGCCATTCTTCAGCAATCGCAGAGCTGTATAAGAACATTACTCATATTCTTGTATCTTGATAATACGTCATTTCCAATTGTTTATACACCACGTTTTCCCTTATTTTTCTGGTTAATCAATTACAATTAATATTTTAACTATTTATTAGAATTTCGTTAATTTTGCAACACTATACGAATAATAAATTGGACACATTAAATTATGATAAACCATACTGGTTTAAATTTTAATACCTGTGTAAATAGTTTTAAAATTTAAAATTATGCCAACTGACCATAAAATAATGTAGAATACATTATTCATTGTAGTGATCCAGTATTATTGCATTACTTGATTATGAAAATATATGTATTTGCTTTGTTGCTTTATTACACCGTGTTTAAATAGAGTATCATTTGAAATTAACTATATTTATTTTCATTACATTTAATTGGTATTAGGTATATATATTATTACCAATTTGACTTAATAAAATAATAAAATCAACTATGTCTCAATTTCAAAACACATCTATAATATGAAAAAAGTTAATAAATAAGAACGATATTAGATATAGGTACACCAGAAACGTTTTGTATATTATATTATACTAATATTTGTTTAGTATTTACAAGAGTAAGAATATGTGTGAATTGTATATGATTATATAATAAATCCTTATTGGCGTCCGATTGGTAGAACTTGACATCGTTTAATTACAGTATTTTCAACTCGATGCCAAAGCGTTACTCCCCCGCCACTGCCACCCACTCACTTCTGTGGGATAAAAGGCAAAAAAGAGTTACCGTGAAAACTTATTATTTTGCTTTCTCTGCTTTTTCCATCTTCTTGATGGGTTACCGATTAATTTATTAAACTTTGGCAGGACCCTGGCCAAAATATCCGTTCTTTCTTCTTTGAGCAGAATAGCTATATACATATACCGTGATAGGTATGAGAGTAAGAAGGTGGTGGTATGAAAAAAAAATAAGAAAAATCGATTCACTGAAAGTGTAAATTAGGGCACAATGGGGTGCTTCTATTACACCACTACCAGTTCTACTCTTCCCACCACTATCATCGTGTCTCTAGCATAAGACCCGATGCCAACAAATCCTTTGTACGGGTGTATCAACTCTCCTCCCAATACCACTGTTCATCATCGAGAACAGTCCTCATTATGTAGTTTGATAGAACGAATAGTCATCGAGAACTATTTTCACCTAGAATTAATGTTTATATAAATAAAAATAGAAAAAACTCTATCGTTGGGTAGGTATATATGTATGTATACATATTAATATATTATACCTATATCTATTTATTATCTTCTTAATTATTGTAAATACATTAAAAGCACCTAGTAGTATCATATTTTATTACTAATGTTAACTATAAAGTTAAAATATATTAATTCTTACATTGTCAAACACTGTAATATTATCATAATTACCTACTGATTTATGATACTATTATTGTTATTGTTATCTAATTTCGAAATTTAATTCTGTTTGCAATAAGTTTAGATGATAATATGTCCGGGAAACTCTAATTAATAGTAATAAAAAAAAGGTAGGTACATAAAAAATCACTGTACTTCATTGGAACATAAGTTACGTGTATGATGAATCCGATACATATCATTCTACAATCTACTTAATCAGTGATAAATTACTGCAGTCGTGTACATTTTTGTACATTTATCTCAATATTCAAATTATTTTTTATCTTAAGTACACAATAATATTTGCGAGGCTTTATAAATATTTATGATCGTAAATCAATAGAAAGTATATATTATATTATAATACGTAAACAAATTATTTATATAGAACGCAATTGAAGATATTTCGTGGCCGAAAATGATATATCCCTATCGCGCGTGTTTAATAAATAAATATTTAATTGAGAAGTAAATGCATATTTTTTAGGAAATTAGTTTGGTACTACGAACAATTTCGTCTATTGTTGTTGACATGAAGTCATACTATTACAATTTAAAATAGAAAATAATGTAGGTATGTGATTTTAATTTATCCATATATTTTTTAGAAAATAAAGTCAATAATTTTCAAATGTTTTTCTAAATATAAAATTGAAATGTGTTTTCAATACCTCTTTAATTTTTATAATACATTTTCATATAGGTATTATTCGCTTTTAAAATTTAAATAATTTAGATTACAGGGTATTCTAATATAAGTATTAAATCTTACCTTCAAACAAAAACCTTTATTTGTTTACTTAACTGTTTTTTTTTTTAATGTGAAAAATATCTTTTAAATGTTTTAAACTTGTGCAGTGAGTTATTTACAATATGATTCATTACAATTTCCAGTTAATTATATAAAATATGAATGTAAAATAATTGTGTTATGTTTGTATAAACTTCAAAAGTTATTACTATAACTGGTATATGTATATTATATACACATAAATATATTATGCTTTATATACAAAATTTAAAATTGATTGATATTATTATATTTATAAATATTCTGTAGTTTGTCGTATTCGATGAATATTTGCATAATCATTTATATTGTTGGTATTTTTTTTTTTAAATATAAAGTATTTACATTTATTTATTGTGATATATTTCTTACAACTTTAAAACCATTTTGCTTGGTTTAACTGGCTTAGTCGTTCACTTATAAAATACCATAGTTCCTACCATAATAACTAATAAACCATTTCACAGGTTAGCCGAATTTCACTCAACAATTTGAATATGCCTAAGTAAATCTTCCAAACAATTTTTTACCAGTTTAACATTAAGTTGTAATATATTACACCTCGGTGTATAATTTCTAAAAATATTTTTGAAAGTTATTTTTTTCCCAATACTCCCACGAATGATTGATCAAATGAAAAAATCTGTTGGGAAAACGTTCGAAGTTTCTCCACTGGGTTTCTTCATGTCTTTTATTTTTCTCTCCAAACATCAATTCATTTATTGTAGATTTTACATTTGTTTGAACAGATTGTGCAATAAAAAAATATTTTAAATTAAAAAATAAAATAATTAGGAAAATGTATATTATTTTATTTTGATTGCATTTTTAAATAATCTATAACATAAACTCTGGTTAGGTGAACGTAATATGTACATTTTTATCTTATTTTATTTTATCAATGCCATAAACCTAAGAATAATACATTTTTATTTTATTCAATAATAAGGCATTTAAAATAAAAAAAGAATCAATCTCAATAAAAAGATATTAATGATATTAATACTTACTATATGGCAATGTTATATAATATACACAATCATTATAACTGCATGTATTTACGAGTTGTCAAACCTTCAAAATCACGAGATGTCCAAATGTCCAAATGCAACAGAATGAGTCGAAATGGATAAAATATGTCTTGACAGCTTTCAGTTGATTTAATTATATAGAGAAAACGTCTCGTGTGTATATGTATAAATAATATATATTATATATATATATATATATATAGCTGTAGGGTACCACGTGGTATTGGTGGCGGACGCAGTCAATTTGTGGTAGTAGTATAATATGCTGTGTTAGTAGTGATGGTGATTGTGGTCCTGGTAGTGGTGGCAAAAAGGCAATTGTCAAAGGCCACATTTAATCCCCTCCGGATATTTTATTAGATGCTTTTTTTTTTTTTTCATTTTCACGCTCACGCTATGGGTCAGTATATAATTCAAAAGCATCCTGTCCGGATGAAAGGGAAAAAGAATCCTTTTATTTATAATAAAAGCGGATGGAAGTTAGTCTGGTGTAATTTGTGTGTGTAGGTGATAGAGGAATGGCCAAAGAGAAAAACTTTTAAGGTATTCAGCGTTAAATGCGGTTTATATGTTAGATAACATTTTATAGTATGAAGGGCTCCTTGCCACCACAGTCACCTAAGCTATAATATTATCTGTTCTTATCGGATACCGAGGATATTCTAGACTAGGATTTTCTGACTTATTAGCACCTTTATCACGTAGTTTAAAGGATAAAATTTGTATAATAAGGGATTGTTATTATTGTTATTACGTCTCAGCATCTACCTACAGACACCCATCAATCCCCAGGCCATTGTCCGTCCACGTCATCTGAGCTTCCTATAAACGAAACATTCTTGTCGTCCTTTATTTACTTTGTTCTCGGTTATGGCCAACAATGGTTCACCTATACATGCATAATATTATGAAGCCACATCATTACCGACACTTTCTAATACACCAATTCCTCGCCCTCTATATTGTTTGTTTATATCGAGTATCGACCTAATTTTCTAAATAATAATCTTTTTTTTTTTTAAATAAACAATAAAATAATTGTTCAATATATTAGGTACAACGAATTTAATGAACATGACGTATTTAGTGTTTCAAAACAATCAAAAAAACCTATAAAATGTATATCATCTCTGTTCAGCGGATTTTCCGCAATATAAAATATACGAGTATAAATAAATTAATAATAATAATTTGACTGTATTTATGAGTTTCAAGCCATTTGTTTTATTTATGTACATTTACATATAGTGTAATTTGCCGTCTTTGTGTAATTTATATCATATTTCAGAACAAAAACGTTTTATGCATTTGATTTTAAATTATATTGGTAGGTACCTAAAAAACATAAAGGGCTGCCATAATATTATAGTTTATTACATTGAGATATCATTACAAAACTTAAGTATTTTGTGTATCCACGATTACATGTACAGAAACATATTATATGGTATATTTAATGGCAATGGATATTTTCCCGATATCCACCCGTTATAGCTTAGCACCAAATATATAATATGTACTCAGAACAAACTATTATGGTAGTAAGTTGGTCCTAGCTCCATACTTAGAATTTTAATATTCAAAATGATCGATCCAAAAGTTTTGAATTCACTTTGATATTTGATGGGAATATATAAAATATGAAATCTCTACAGTAACTTTAGAAAAACAATTTTTTCCACAAGAAACTTTTATATTTAAGAGCACAATATAATATTGCTTTAATAAAATACTGTATTCCCCAAAAAGGTTTATAAATATAGTTTATAATGTAGTTAACTGAAAAAGAAAATATGTAGGTAGGTGCAATGTAAATTGAAAATGTAAATTATTCGACGATTTGTTTACTTTCTTATAATATTTTGTTGATTCAATTTAAAACAAAGTTTGAACTTGATGCAAGAAAGTGATGAAGGTATTATTATTATTATGTATTTTTAATTTGAATGAAGCTATACCTAATTGAATGCATTTAAAAAAGTAAAATGATTCTGAAAATCTAACAGGAGATTTGTATTGTTTGAGTGAGTGAACCAACAAAATGGTCAAGGTATTTAAAAAAAATGAGTGTTTGTTTTTACATATTTTTTATACGACGTGTTTTTATTTGCCGTTGTGTGAAACGTATTGAGAAACGTACCTATTACATATAATTATGGCCTCTTAAAGTAAATTTAAAATGTCCTGTGCTGCTCGCGTTCAATGTTCAACCTATGTAGATGGTGCAACGTGAATTTTTTTGTCATTGTTTTTCACTGCCAGAAAACATATTTTTTTATTAAAAAATAGTCCTTAAAAATAAATAACCAATAGGTAAAACCAATTATTATATATTATAATAATATTATCAATGACCATTGTACATCGTATTATTTTTTTATTGACTCGACTGTCGGTGATCGTTGCAGGAGAATGAACGTGACGGGATTTTCGAACGATTTAATGGGTGACGGGCATAGGGCGTGCGGGGCCAGAGTGACGGTGGGCACGTATTACGTGCTGTTTGCAGAAGTCGTGCAAGGCCGATTTGTAGCCAAAGATAGACAAGGCGCTTTGGTCGAGTGGACAGACGGCAACGAAAGGGCCGTGTGGCACGGACTTGGTGAGTAGTGCACAAAATATGATATTCATAATATTAATATAGATAGACTCACATAATATTGGACATAATGTTGTCATAATCAGTTTTGAGTACCAATTTATATTTATATTATCATTGAGTATATATAGTATATACTAAACGCTATTATCAATTATTATTAGAGGTTATTATAGTAATAACAAGCTAGTATAAGGTAACGGATATAAAATTACTTCGTTGCCCCCCCCCCTCTATTGAAAAATCCTGGATTCGCCACTGTGTTTATATATATATATATATAAATATATATATTATAAATTATAATGTTGTATATGGATACGGGCAAGAAACATTTTAATATTCTTTGGTATCATTAATAAATAAAAGAGAGGTATATGAAAATGAAATATTTGCGAAATCCGCACCGTTCAACGATGGCTAATTCATAGAGATAGAATATCAGTTACGAGCACTGCGTATTATACGCACTTACACAACGTCATTACAAGTGGCATCCTCTACAACGGCTACCACACGACTGTATGTGTAAATACATTTTTCACGTGTGAGATTTCTTGTGTAGGCCTCGATAGACAGTTTTGAAAGTTGTATTATTTATAATAGAGAAAGAAAGACTGAGAGCCAGGGATAAAAAAGGATCTTACAGTTTATTGCTTATTATAGATCCACAAATTGTGATATACGCATTCGGTATTACCTCAGTGTAGGAAAAAATATATTGGAATAGATATTTGATGTATTATTGAAATATTATTCTATAAATACATGGTGTTGCACGATAAATGTGTCAAACTTCTAGAGGTGTTTCTAAATGGAACAAAAAAAAGTCCTTATGATCATAATCGAATTATCAATAACAAGTGTGATAATTTCTGTATTTGTGTTTTTTTGGTTAAACGCAAATTTGATTCATAATAATGTTTATATCTGCTAAACCTTAGGTACTACAATTAATTTGAATACATCGATGAAAAGCTCATAAAACTTTGATTAAGAAAACATATCTTACGAGGTTCCCACCTGATTTTTTGGGTAAAAAGAATAACAAAAATGTTTTAAAACTTTAAAATGTCGAAATTTTAAAAAAAATTCCGTTTTATCTAACAACAATTATTTTTTAAGGTAGGGGTCATAAGGACTTTTTTTTGTTCCATTCGAGGTGTAGAAACACCTCTAGAAGTTTGACACATTTATTGCGCGACATCCTGTATAAAATAATGATGACATTTCTCCATATTTTAACAGGCAAATCAAAGGAGGATTATTAAACACAACAATTAAGTACCTCGCTTTGTTTATAATTAAAAATGGTTTCTATAATTTCTGTAAAAATTGCGATTTTCTTAAATTTGCGATTACAAAACCAGAAAAAAAAATCTTTTTCAAATGAAAATATTATTTAATACTACCAAAGATTAGAATTAGTTTAGTTTATAAGTATGTTACTTAATTATTTTATTGATGTGTATACATATTTAAAATATATTTTATGTAAATAAATAACTATTGTAATCTTATAACTTATAAGTTAAAAGTATTAATATTTTTATTTGTTTTTATGAATTTTGAATATATTATTGAAGTTTTGTCGCATTAAGATTTAACACATTTTTTACTTAATTTTATATTTAATAGTATATAATTTGATAGGTACCTACTCATCTTTGATATTACAGTGTAAACAGAAAAATAATACCTAAAATAAAAACACCAAATTTTTCTTTTTATCATTCATTTTTAGTACGCCCCCTAAATTCATAATACTTTAGACGCCTTAGGGCACTTGCCCCAGATGCCCCCCCCCCCCCTTGGGACGGCTTTGTATATTGTGTACAATATGATATAATTCACAATATTGTGACATAAGTATACCTTCAACATGTGAGTAATAAAATAATTAACGAAATACTGCAGTCGTGTTATTGATTTGTTTAAGGCGATAAGGGTAGGTAAGATTACTAAATGAGCACCTACCTAAAACAGTTTGGTAAAAATCAAAAACGAATACTTATCGAATCTTCCTTTGTAAATAAGAATTTGCGTAGGTAATAGCTAGGTACTAGAGGAACTACACTGGATAATATAGCTATATATATATATATACTACACGGATGTTTGGTTTGGCTTTATTTTTATATTAGCATAAGAGACTCGTAAGGATATAACACGTTGGACGTGAGTGTGTTGCTAATTTTCAAAACCATTAGTACTAGTTTCACTCTTGCCGCCCCTGCGTAACTCACCATACCGGAGAAATTGTTTCTCAGTTCGGTCACCATGACACTGAAAACCTAAGAGGAGCCCGATGACTGGATTTACGTATGAATATAATATAGCTACATATAATAATAATATATCCGTCACGATCCACTTCATCGTCAAAACGAATCGGTTGATTTAGTCCCATTATCATCAGCATTATCACCGTTCGAAACGACTTAGCCAGGAGAGAGAATATCACGTATTGCAAAGGCCAAATAATTATATTTATTGAGATCGGTAATCCTCCTCTACCGTGAAGATATTTTCTGGGTCTATAAAATAATATATATTCTGTTTATAATATGTTGTTGTACGTCGATCTGGAACCAATATAGCACAATATAGTTAGGGGTCGGCACTCGCTAGGAAACCTTTGAAACCGTTTCCAAGAGTTCATTTGGCGTAGTTAACGGGGTAACGGTGTTTTATATTCGATACACTCTATATGTACTTTTCCGCACCAATGTTTTTCACCCTCCTCGCATAGAAGTCTCTTTTATCCAACGTCACATTTCACTATACGGCAGGACAAAATGAAACCACGTTATTCGGACCATTGACCGTTACCAACACTTTTCCACATATATATGTTACTTATATATACATATATATATATATTCTTAATGGAGAAACTAGGACAATTTATGTGGGTCGTAGAGTACAATGAAAAAAAATTCATCCACAGGACACGAGAGGAAAAATGACTTTCTCCTACATCGTCGTATAGTTGTAGTAAGTTGTAGCAATGTAGTATTATAGGCAAATGCCAGTGATGGCGCTCGATCTATACAAAAGGCAGCACAGTTTTGGAATAGTATATTGGCACATAATATTACATGTGTAAGAGAAAATAAATTTATTCGTTTTTATTTAACATTTTACGATTTATTTATATTTTTAAATATGTATGAAGGGGGCTAATATAATTTAACACTTCACGACGGTTTCATTATGTTATACGCAGTTGAGTTACACTCATATAATGCGTATAGCAAAAACATTACTATAGTTAAAGCTTTCAATGAAAATAATGTGGCCCATAAAATTGTAGGCGTACTATATTAAATCTTATTAAATATTTCATTCCTAATATTTACTAATATAACTCAGAATTAGGTAAATTATCCTTTAACAACAACCATATAGAAATACATACTAGGTACAATTTATTTTATAAATATAAATATATTTTAGTTTAAAAATTGAAAATAATATAAGCCTAGATATTAAATTACTTTTTATTTTTTTATACATAAATCAATATATTAACCATAACAATATGTACCTAATACCTTTTACCTATTAATATATTGTTTAAAAATCCTATTATTAAGTTCAAAACATATTATGGGTTCATAAACCGAATAAAGTACCTACAACATAAGACTTTTTTTTTACTTAGGCAATTTGTTACAAAACTGAATAATAAGTTTAGGAGATAAAGTAAAATAAACTATAACATAAGAGTAAAGAGGACCCCAGTGGAGGTACTTATTTATGAAAAAGTAGTTATGCCTACTAAGTTTACATTATAATGATATTTATACTTTTATTTTTGGTAAACCAGTCACGATACCACTGTATTTTTCACCTTTTTGGTGTTGTAGCGTTGTGTAGAGTTCTATAATATGACGAGGAGAGAGTTTGAGGTGCACGAGTTATTGATTATATTTTTATTCAACCAGTTTTGGAAATTATATTGGCAAACATGGCGATTAGGGGATTAATTACAGATTTAAATTTATCTAAAAATGTAGAAAGCATTTTGGCTGAAGGTGCATCAGTTGTTTTACTTTGTGTGGTCTTATTACCTGTGACATTAGCGTAGGATGAGCACGTGTATTTGTGATGTGATTAATACTTTCTATTTGACTGTTGGGACTGGGCACTGAGCCTTTGAAGTGTATGCATGTAGTTGGTAGGTGTGGTTAGAACTGGTAGGATTTGGACGTCGTTTTTGAGTTTTAATCATTCCCTTATCATTTGCAGGTTGGTTACCATTGCATAAAATATATTATTACAAATATCTGGAGACTCGCGTGCTTTGCTAAATGTTGTTGTGAGATGGCTTTCAAGCAAGAC
>WHPZ01583871.1:0-15667 GCA_016617965.1 Macrosiphum rosae | reverse complement strand
AAAAAATCAGAATTCGAACGAATTCATTATTAAATGAAAAACGAGGGTGAGGATCTGAATTGTTACATCGTCAACAACGAGGAAGGCGGAAAAAAATCGAATAGTTTTAAGTTGTATTTGTTCTATAATAATTTCTATACAACGATTCAACGAGAAATCATAAAATACACACAAATAGCTATTGCATAAAGCGTTTATTATGCTCGTAAAACTACCTACACATAATGTACTAAAACGATTTCATCGACTGAGAGCAGGCGCGCGTGTTGTTCAGAACGAGAAACTTTTTCAAAAAAAAAAAATAAAAAAAATACTCACAATATCGCGACGAGAGTGCAACAAAGTTTCGTCGGAGTTTAGCTCCTCGGCGGTGCAGGTTGTTACGAAAATGTACATTAAAATTAATACGAACTATATGTAATATACTTACCCACGGCGGGGACTAAATTATAATAAACCGTAGAAAGGTCGACGGGTAAATTTTTCGTTCAAAACTTTGCACATACCCACCGATTTCCCGAAACAAATGTTTCACACTTGAACACGGTGAATTTAATTCACTATTAACTTACGACCTTCGACTATATACCTGCCGCCTACCCGCTATACGTTCGAGAGAAGTTATAATATAATATTATAACGTAATGGCGATCCGCGCATAAATTGAAAACTCAAATAGAGCCTACGATAATATTGTTATACCTATGGTCTAATATAACAGGTATGATATTATACTTTGGTAACTAATTAAAATAATTAATCGCGTCCGCCAGTGCGGTTTGTATATACTGTGCTCAGACGTCAAGAGTTCGAGGCGGTGGTGGGTGGTGGGAGGGGATGGCACCCTCCACGCTTGTTACGATTTACACTTTACAACATCCCGCCGGCGAATTCGTTCGGAATAATTATTCATTCACCTTAATTATTTATTTTATTTTAAACGGCACAAAACGGCTTTTACAATACAAAGTGTAACAGAAGGACATGAAAAAAAAAATGATGCCACTTAAACGTATGACGAAAATTGTTAAAATTATATGATTGAATTTAAGAAATATACTCATGTCAAATTATTATCAAAAAAAAAAAAAAAAAAAATATTTTGAAAAAAGTTATTACGTTCCAAATTCATTAAATCAAAATAATGTTGATATTTTAAAAAACTCCGTGACAAACTACGTGACTTAGATAAATGTTTTTACTGTGGAAATTGTTCTTATAATCAGATTCACAAATTGGCGGTTTTGAATATATCCAAATAAATTTAAATCAAATTAAAATTTTTTTTTTTTGATTTTCAGTGTTATAAAAAATAAAAATAAATGTTTGTACAACATAATATTATGTGTAGCGCAAGTGACTATAAATTATATATGAAAAAAAAATCAGTTCTACATGTTACACTCTGAATAGTACATATTATCAATGAAATATTATAACATATTTATATATTTATATATGTAAATAATAACCCATTGAGTATCTATGAATTAAAACGGTGCATACTAAATGCATCCCATTCTTATCGTAAAAATAAATTTCAATATACCTACACTAGTTGCATCTAGAGGTGGGAGCTCGGTAAATTTTACCAGTAAGGTAAATTCACGTACATTTTACCGATAATTATTTTACCCGGTAAATATTTTTTACCGTTTTAAAATTCGAGTTACCGCTCGTTTTAATTGTTTTCATATGCACAACCACGCTATAGTGACATCCATTCTCCACAATACATGACATAAATATTTTTTAACACCATCACCTCTGGTTTACATTTTTTAACACCATCATTTCTGATTTACTTTAAACAATATTTTTAGTCCAATACAACTATAACATAAGTGGTGGAGGTGCTAAGCACCCACTGGCACCCCCGTCTGTGCGACAATACATACTTATAGTGTATATAAATAATACAATACTTGTAGTAAGGAGTGGACTATAGTTGTACATTGGTTAAATGGTTAGCTTAGTTATATAAAAATGTTATCGAGTTCGTATTAAATTTACTAAATAAAAATGTTATAAACTGTTAAAATTGTACTTACATTTAAGTAAATGTACGTAAAATTCCCATCTTTAGTTGCATCCGATGACCAGCTTATGATGGTTACATACGAGTTGCCTCCCATATAGAATTCAGTAGATAGTGGTTCATAAACTTCGCTACTAGCTTAAAAACAATATTAATTACACTAAGAACTATATTTCAGAAATACTAAATCATATTAATTATTTTAATATTTGTATGTGTCATGTTAATTCTTACGGCCATGGAATCCATTTTTCAGTTTGGACAAAGTACTAAGTGAGTAGTAGGAAAGATGTCTATTCTAGAATTATCTATGTTAAGGGCCGTTTGAACCACTTTAAGAAGGCCTACTTATTCAGCTGTTCAAATACTGATATGAATATTGGATTGAAGTAGTAGAGTTGTGTTTTGAATTTTGATGTACAACTGCAAGCCCTACGACAGTTTGGGTTTTGGACAGTGTTGTGACTTATCTAGATAATTTTTTACGTATAGACTGTACTATAGACCTGTATTTAATAATATTATAGTATGATGTACATTTTTATATTTTGTGTTCGAAAACCATACGAATGTAATTTAATACAAGGTTATTGTACTTTTGATAGTATGAACAAATTCCAGTTAGTCATAAACTCATAAAATATAAAATATAGGTAATATTGTTAGTCAATACCCTTTATTTATATAAACACATAATATTCATTGGTGGCTGTTGCATAGTTGCATTAATATTAATTAAAGTAGGAACATGGTCAATTCTGATCATCTGTGGCGGCAGAAAAACACAACGTTTTATGTAATAATAATATAATAATAGTATTATTGTTATACAAATTGTATTATAGCGTATTTCTGCGTATACTGTTTTAGAAGTGCAATCAATTTATGTAGGTACATAATAATATAATAATAATTATATTGTATATTATATGCATTCAATATTATAATACTACTAGGTAGGTACGTACAATATTTTGTTTATCACGTTACAAAGGCACCAATATCAATGCCAAATTGATTTACTAATATTTACACAGCATACCTACAATATAATTAATGTAGAAATCTATTTACTTCAGAGTTTATATTTTAGAATCAGATTATCAAAGCGTCATCGCGGCCAGTACCTAACTGTCATTGTCTTTCACTTGTGTTCTTGACCTAACCAATTTGTTTATTATAATTTATAATATATGTAGGGTTTTAGAATTTGCATGAAATTTATTTTATTGAAATAAATCATGAAATATTTCGTTTCCGTGAAAAATAAAAATAAAATTTGTATTATATTTAAAAGTTTATAACCGTCAACTTCCAAATGAAAATTTTTAAAAGTTGGTTTATTGTATGAAACAAAGAAAATATATAACATATTTACGTATAAATATATAGTTTATAAGTTGTTTAACAAATCTATAATGTAACAAATTTAAACATTGCCTTACAACCTCATAAACCAACTCAACATCATAACATATTGTTGAGAGCTACTATGTATCTGTGAATGCATATTATATTATTAATAGACGTGAGACGTGACCTTTTACAATATACAAAATATGATCTGAGTATTAAATAAAAAAAGTCCAGAGCACCTTCACATCACTCAGTCATATACACACACATAGACGACTTTTGTACCCTTTATAATTACTGAAAATACACTATTATTTCATTCACTGTTGAAATCGACTTTATTTCAAACCATTAACTTTTGGATCCGTGACAGTCTGAATACAACAATATTTCAAAACTCATATAAAAAATGTTTTTACTCTCAAAATAATGCCAGGAATATTTTTCATAACTACCTACATAATATTATAGAATATACAAATGTGAAATGATAAGTCAAAAAAATGTTTTTCTTTATTTCTAAGCGTTTAATCAATATATTATTTCTAATCATCTATAACCGAACACGTTTAAAAGAAGAAAAAACTTTTTCATAGTTTCATTGAAATATTTCAAATTCCGAATCCTAAATATATGTACTAGCCGAACCCTTGAATTTCTTTGCCGTTAAATGTACCAACTCTATATGACTCAAACTTGGTTCGATTCGTTATTTGTGTATGATATTCAAAATTAATCTTAACTTTTCCGTTAAACGGAATAAAAATTCTGAATCGCAGCAGTACATTATTATCGGGTATTTTTTTTTTTTTTAGACATATTATAATGTTTGAGAATAAAATATTGAAAAACAGAGATCGATTCGGGCTGTAGAATATTTCCCTTTAGCAATTTAAAAAAATTTATGAAATTTGGTTGATTCTACAAGGGGTCATCTTTATTCCCCTGCAGAGTGTATTTTTGAGGACAAAATGGCACCTTAATATAAATTAAAACTAAACTTGACCTACATTAGGTATGTTGTTTAAAAATGATTAGGTATATAAGTATATTAAATGTTGTTTTATTTTATGAAGAAGTATTATCTAAGTGCATGTGCCAAAGTATATTTATTACATTTGAGTAAAACCGTCAGTTTAAATATAAAAACATAATACAATTAATGATGTAAATATTATGTCTAACATAGACCACAGTTTTTGATTTTTTAAAGAAGAATATTAATTGAGTAGAAAAATATTGATAAATCGTTACAGTGGCTGATTTAGGGCGGTTGAGGGGCCCAACCACCCTCCCTGGTTAATTGTGTGGTGTACAGCAAGGCTATATATAGTAAATACAAATATTTATATAGTATTTAATCTAGTTCCCCTCAACTAGGGAGATTTCTCGATAGCTCTCGTAGAGCTTATATCAAGTATAAAAAAATACAAAAAAATACTTAGGTATCTATTTGTTTTATCTAGATTAATCCCATTTATCTCCTATCTTTATCTAGATACTTTAAGAATTTTTATCTATTATCTTTAATTAGATAAATTTCCATTACTAATCTATTACCTATTTTCATCTAGATAATACTTTAGTTATCTATTCCCAACACTGGTTTTGGATGAGTCTGAATAGATTTGGATAGTATGATCGGCAGTGTGTTAATAAGTTCATCATAAATTATTATATTGTATATTATTATACCTACAAAGTTCATCGATTTATATAGATCGGTGCTTTTTAGAAAAATGTTATTTTTTAAATTTGTTAATTTAACGATGGTTTTAGTTTTACAGTAATACCAGCTACAACAGTGTTTATTATCATAAATATTTTTGGATGATAAACAATTATTATTTTTTATTGTTTAAAATAATAATAATTTTAAACTTAATTTAACACTGAAATTCGTCTTCATGCTAATTATGAATTAATTTTAGTTTACACGGTATACTAGTAAATGCTTTTATATACTAATTATGGACTTTGAAGTACCTAATGTGCTTTTAATATTTGTCACTACTTGCACAAATTCACATAATAATAATCATATTTTTTAACCACTTTCTCATAAATATAAATATATTTTGAATTTAAAACATAAAAATATTTACTTTTATTATATACTTTCATGATTGATGCAATTACATATTTACATACAAATTATATTTACAAGTAATTTATTTATAATGAATATCATTATACAGTAGGCATAAAAAATAATGGAAAGACTTAACTTTTATTTTTTTTTATAAATAATTCTTATTTATGACAACATTTTAAGCCTTAAACTCTTATTTATGTAAACAATTAAAAGTTCTAGAACCACGAAATTTATATTATCTTATTATAGAATAAAATTGTAATACATTACGCTTAAGTTTATTATATCTAGACATTGTATGACCCAATATTTCAAAGTATTCGACGGGAATAATATTACTTAAACAGTTTCGGTTTAACATTCAACTTTTAGATACTGAGCCAAGAGATTTTCGTCGAAGTGTGTTTTATTTAAACAACCTTTTTTTGTCCATATAAACGGAAAATCGTAGAAAAAAATGCTTAGGTTTTCTTCTTTTAGGGTGATTTCAGATAGAAATTTTTATCTAGTTGGAACTTTTGAGAGGGTCAAAATGAAAATTGTCAGTACTTAATCAAAAAAATGTTACAGATAAACAATATTTTGACAAACAATATTTCACTTGATCAATAAGATTGAAATTTAATTTAAGGTTCATATAATAATTCATAATACTAAAGTTGTTTTCATAAGCGTTTATTGTTATTTAATCAAACTCACCATGATCTCGAAAATTAACAAAATATTTTGAGTTAGAAGTTCATAAAAAATTATTTTTATATCTAAGATTTGAAAATTTAACACAAAGTGCCTCATACATTGTTCTACCTTTAAATAACAAAAAAAGTTTACCAGTAAGTTTAAGGCACATTAATGTTTTCTAAGCATTTGATGGTCAAATTTTGTCTACATTGAATTCACCCTCTAATGAACTATATCTCATCTAACGATTTTCATACTTTGTTGTAATTCAAAAACAAAGAACTGTATTGATACTTGGAATTTTCAACGAACATTTCCATAGCATGTTCTATAAATACATCGTATAATTTTCCAAATATTTCAATTCGTTTTGCACTATTTATAGACAATTTAAGTTAATTTTTTTTTTCTATGGATGAAAAAATATTCATTGGATAAAAAAGCTCAAAAATATAATACAAGGTTTCTCATAAGTTGTAATGTAAGGATTAAAAAAAAATTAAGGATACTATTATTGGATACGCATTTAAGGTTAACATTTTGACGAACTCTCTCAGAATAACGAAAACATGAAAATTATTTTGTAATTAAAAGTTTTTAAAAAATGTTTAATTTTTCTATTGCCAAAAATTGTAATTCTATGTACGTAAGTTTAGATGATAAAAATCAGGAAAAACTTTAATAATAAAAAAAAAGCTTCTGGATTTCAATTTTTAGTATGCAGATTTTTTCCCTTTCAGTTGATGGCTTTTTATTATTATTGACAGTAATAATATCTTTATGATACAACAGTTATAAAATTTTTTAGATTCTGAGCGGAGCGAGGAAGATATTGGTTTTACAATGGTGTTAATTTAATTTAATTTTTTTTATATCCTGTATACAACATTTCTACAAGAAGGAGTGCTTCGATTTCAACATATAGTACCTACCTTATATTTTAGCAAATTGGACCAGGATGGTATTTTTTTCGATTTTCTCAATAATAGTTATTTAATGCCATAGAAAAGACCACCGACAAATTACGAAAAACCGCTAAAAATGGGATTTTAATTTCTAACGCTTTGTCTATCACCATAGAAACGAATAAAAAATAATAATAGTATAATATTAATTCAACTTAAAGGCTATAATATATAATACAAATTTAAAAATTCCAGACTGATAAACCGTCTCCGCTCAGAATCGTTTTTCTTACACAATGATATTATATCGTTGAATTCAAGTTTAATACAATCCATTATACATTGACACACGTGTAACCTATTGTACAGCAGAGCGACATCCACTTACCCGCTTTTTTAAATATAATATATTTTATATATATATATATATAAAACATTGAACCAGAGATACCATGGAGAGTAGTGGCAGAAAATAGAGATAGATGGAAAGAAATTTGTTTGGCGGTATGGTCTCAATGACCGAAAACCAATAAAAAAAAAAAAAAATATTTTATATAAGCACAGGGTTGCCAGATTTTGAAATTGTCAAACAGTGGACATCATATTGAATATCCTTTTGTTTATTTTGTTTATATGCAAATAACTATATCGTTTTTTTTTATATAAATATTTATTAGCAAATAAAAAATTAATTTACTACTATTGTCATTACTATTATTATTATTTATATCTAATATTGATACTTTACTTTTGAACGAATTTTGAAAAAAAAAGGATGATAAAAACAATAATATATAATATTTCAATATTAATAATCATTTTTATCTTAGTATATAAATATTGTATTTCTTTTCCTGTTTAGGTTATATTGTACAACTAATATTTTAGATAATATTAAATATACATTTTAAAGTTTAAAATTTTCAAATAAGAACAACCAGTAGGCAGTTACAACATTATATCACTGGGAATCATATCTATAAAAAAAAACAGTCTAGCATAGTTTAATTTTCTCTCAGCTTCTATTAACAGGGACAAAATTAATGACTGGACGTTAAAACACAGTTATTCGATGACCAGAGATAAACCTCCATCGTGTGATACAGTTTATACAGTATCCCCGATTCCTCTGACCATCAAACACATTTTCATAGGATGTCAAAATTTCGAACGTTATTACAACCATGAACCAATTACACATCTCTGAGCAAACCAACCAAGCCGACACTCGAGAAATTGTTTGAACCTTTTTTAATTTCTTAAAAAATCCATTTCGTGCAATTTAACATAAATTGAATGTATAATATCTTTAATGTAGATACTTCAATGAAGTACTACTTCATATTATACTAATGGCCAAAAAAAAAAAAATAATATTATTTTGTTTAAGAGATTATAACATAATACGAAGACAATGTGTGTGTACAAGTGTTTTCAATAGAATTATCGATAATTTATTAATGATCAAAGAAATTCCTTATACCTACACGAGTGAATTTATGCGTGGGATTTTAAAATATTTCCGGTGTTGCTCTATGGTCGATTGTATACGATGGATTTCAATTTCTTTGAATAAAAGTGTTTTATAAAACAGAAGTAAGAAAAGCTGACAATTTTTAACTGGAACTGTGTGGCCTGAACTCAACTAATCATATTATTATCCCATCAAGTTTTGGTTGACAAATTGTTTTGTTTTGTTTTTTTTTTTTTAAATTATATTATATTACACTTTTAATACCTAACTAGAAACTAGTGATTACGTTTATAACACTTTAACTAAAAGAACGAGTTTTGGATAATTTAATTTATTATAATACAGCGTTATTCACCGAGCATGCAAACTCCCTTCCTTTTCTACAATAATGCAGTTATTTCGAAACCAATTTTTAGAATTTTTTAATATATACTTGAATATCACATTTTCTAATTATTGAGATATTTTGCACTACTGAAGGAGTGTCCTGTGGAAATAAAAACATTTTTCAAAAGAGCACACTCGTTTTCAATTGTAAATTATACAATGGGTAATTTTTCTGAACATTGTTACGTATCAGAATAAAAATTGGTAGTTTTCGAGTTATTTAACTTAATAAAAGGACCATAGTAATGGGATTGTAAGATATAAAAGGCTTTGGTAATTTGACAATTTTAGTCAATTGTATTAACCTATCAATATTAATAGTTTGTAAAGATGGCCAAAGTATAATAATTACTAGATCCAATCTTAAATATATTTTTATATTTTTGAAAGACCATTTTTATGGACTATTATTCTAAGTGCAAACATTGTAATTACTAAGAAAACAACACACTCAAATTTTGAATAAAGTACGTCAACATTTTCAAAAAAAATTATCCACTAAATAATTTACAGTTAAAACGGGGGGTTCTCTCATTTGAAACACAGAACACTCTTTAAGAAGTACAAAATAATTCATGAATTTGAAAGTACGGTCTTTGAGTATATTTAAAAATTCCAAAAATCAGAATTTGAAGAAATTTATTATTAAAGGATATGCAATGTACACTAAGTACATATTTGTATATTATCTAACTCTGTTTGCCGGTTTTGTGTGTTTTTTTTTTGTTCAAAAACCGACTCAGATGTAGGTGTAATAACAAACAGAAGACTTCTTTTATCGGGGTTTAACTTTCAAACGATTTTTAAGAATGAAAAAAAAAATGAAAAAAAAAATACCGACCTACCTCCTGCAGTTATAAATTATAACCGTAAAAACAGTTTGTTCTAACTTATTGTGAAAACTTGGAGTTGGCAACGTTGATGGTTGTATTTAATACGTGCAGAGAGGTGAACTCGGAACTTACACATTTATATTTTATGTTTAATATATATATATATATAGTAATAATAATATGCGTATATTATATTATATTATACTTCTACCAACAAAACTTTTATTTTTCGGTCGTTATTTTCGTTTTGTTTTTCAACAAATTAAGTTTTGTTTATTATGTGGTTTATGTAACATCAGTATAATATATTATAATATTCTTAACGAATGATTATAATTTATTATTTCTGGTATTCTTATTTTAAGACCGGCAAACAATAATGATAATATTATTTAAAATATCGTAATTTGCACACGGATAATAATATTAAAGTAATTGACATCGATGTAATATTATACTAACTTGGTTGTATAACCTGAGAAAAATTAACTAACACCGCAATAATTATAGTTTTGACCTTCTGAACGAGAATAAAATAGCAATGAAAGTACAATGGTTTTTCTAATACAACATTTTTTTTACATAAAATTTATATCGTAAAAGTAAATATTCTGTGCAATCTGTAAAGGTCAGAAAGGCTTTTGCTCCCGGTTAGACCTCCTAATTAGAATCCACAAAAATGCAAAACATTCTATCGGGTGAATATTTTACCACCAAACGCTCGTTGTTTCAAGACTAGGTATAAATTTTTTTGAAAAACAAATTTTCCACATTGTTTCTAGTCGCTCACAAACAATATTTTTTTAAATTTTTGTAAGTTTTCACCTTTTCGAATGACGACATACAATTTTAATTTAATTTTCGAAAGCGAAATATTATTCTAAGTATTTCGATTCAAAAAATTGAAATTTGAAATTGTCCGTAAACAGCTCAAAAACAATTCAAAATATTTTGAAAATGTAATCAAGTATAGGAATTGATAAAATAAACATATATTATGTAAGTATATTATTTTTATTTTTGTGTCTGTCACCACCGTTTGGAGCAGTAAAACTGCTTGGATTTTCTTCACCAGTGTCTTGTTTGATGTGAAAGTGAATGTAGTTGGTGTATTAAGGAGATCAAAATTTAAAATTCCCAATAGTTTTCAAAAACACCGGGAAAAACATCATAAAAATTAAGTGAAAACGGGAATTTTTATTCAATATCAGTTTTCGATAAAATCGGTTTTGGTTTTTTATGTAACTCTAAAACAAATGAGCGTATAAATGAAATTTTCACTTGTTGCTTATATTCACATTTCCTATACATGATAAAATTTAAAATTACAAGGATCAAAAACATTTAAAAATAGAATTTTATAGGTAAAAACATTGTCTTGTAATGACTTGCAACCGTGTACAAAAAAAATATTTTTAAAAACATTAATAATTTTTTAACAATGTGTGTCTTGCGTTAAATTAATCACCCTATATATATGTACCTTACAAGATAAACTCTGGCTTGTGTTCCAATATCAAACTAGACTCGTTAAACTAAACCAAACATAATAACAATAAAACAACATATTATTATACTATTATATAGGTACCTATAATAGTAATATATCACAAAATCAATATTGTCTAATCATCGCTAAAACGGTGGCAAGTGGGTACCGCTCTGCTCTACAGTTGTATACAGTGCCTAGAGGGGTAACTTACGTAAGTCTGTAACGGATGTGTTGAATTTGAATTTAATGGTATCATAAAATAATCGCATGCCAAAAACAATTCTGAGCGAAAACGGTTTGACTGCCATATTATAATATTATATTATATCGCTTAGTATATATTTTAATGTTATATTGTTATGTTATTATACATTAGCAGTGGCGTATATAGAAATATTTTTTGGGGTGGGCTATTGTAGATAGAATCTAGCAAGTGATCTATTACTTAGAGGCTACTGTCTACTATGTATTTAACAGTTTCTATAAATATATTCGTGTTTGTTATTTTTCAACAGGCCATGAAATATTATGACTTATAATAGTACCTAATAAAAGTTATTGTTGTTCTATTTAAAAAGACTGTAATTTTCGGGGAGGGGGGCTGCAGCCCACTATGCCCACCCCCTATATACGCCACTGCAACCTAGGTTGAATTCTTTTGGGTGTCAAAAAAATTACATTTAAGAATTCTACTATGTGTGAACAATATAATAATATACTTTAAAAGTCAGTCAAGTACCTATAACCACGAATAATATTTTTTTAATATTTTCATAAAATTAACTTTAATCGTTACTCTTCGTTTAAATATCTAATTTAGTACAAATTTGAACTTATATAACTTATATAACCTAACTTTGTATCTATAAAAAAAACTGTGATTATATATTTTTAAACTGTCGTGATTTTAACGAATATTATCAAACTTCAGCTAATCTTTTTTTTAATTTTCCCTAACAACTTATGAGGAACCTCGTATCAATTTTTTTTTATCGACAGTTAAAAACTTTTGGATATTTTTTATTCTCCATCACCCCAACTATAGATTTACTTTCCTAAATGAAGCATGTTTACTGCCTCAGGGGGCACAAAACCAAAAAATAAACATCATTGTAAAATCATTACACTCGTCGTTCCGATTATCGGTAAAAAATGTTTCCACTGTGGTATGTCAAGATCGACGAGAGGAAAACAATCCCAAGACCATACGCTTTATACGAACCACGTCGAATGCGTTTAAAATTTTCCGTCCAATAATATAGTGACGATAATAACACCATTAACGATGATCGTCGTGAATAAATCGCGTTACCCCGCAACCACGCGGTATTATAATATTTTAAAGACAACTTCTGCGTCATTAGGTAAATGTGTTTCCCTCAGGCTCGGGCGAAATTATATCTCATTCGCCGGGATTCCGTTATACGCATATTCGGTAAAAAGTTTCAACGAAAAGCTAAATCTAACGGATATAGCTATAAAATTTGATTTTTAACTACGAAATCGTGCCCACTTACGTCATCCTTGATTTTTTCAATTGCCAATATAACTGCTCACGAGGAACCTTGTATATTACATTTTCGAACATTTCGACCGAACGAAAACAAAACTATTGACATATTGTATAGAAAGAGACACTAAAAAAATATATGTTAAACGTGTATAATTAGCTCATAACTAAAAGTCCAAATATTTTGAAAATATTATCATCCAGGTAGGTGTCTAAAGAAAATGATAAGATAAGCATTTGAAAGTGTCAATTATTTACTGTCAATGAATAATTATTACAGGAATACGAGCAAATCGTTCGATCAAAAATCGGATGAATGTCCGCGTAACCCGACCACGAGCAGCATTATGATATTTTAATGAAAACTTTCTCGTCATTAGGTGCCTAATTAATATGTTTCCCGGGTGGCTCAGCCGAAATTATATCTCAATCTCCGGGATTCCGTTACCCACACATGTTCTGTAAAAAGTTTCAACGAAAAGACCCAACGAATAGCTATACAAATTGATCATTTTATACATTTTGAACTACGAATTCATGACTACTTAATATGTTATCCTTAACATTTTCAATTGCCAATACAACAGCTCACGAAGAACCTCGTATATTGCTTTTTCGGAACATTTCGACTGAACGAAAAAAAAACTATTGACATATTTAATAGAAAAAAAAAACTAAAAAAAAAGACGTCTAAGAGGATGTCGCTCTGCTGTACAGTAGGTTACAAATTTATCACTATAATTGGATTGTATTGAATTTGAATTCAATGATATAGGTAATATTATCATTGTATACCAAAAACGATTCTGAGCGGAGACGGTTGGTCGGTATTTAGATATTCTATATTGTTATTATATATTATTATAGCCGGTAAGTTGAATTAATTAATATTATAAAATATAACAAAATAACTAAAATCACTGTTTTTATTTTTATTAGTTTCTATATGGTGATAGACATAGAGTTGGAAATTAAAATCCCGTTTTTTGTGGTTTTTCCCGTGGAATTAAATAACTGTTGAGAAAATCGAAAAATTACCTATTTAAAGTACCATCATTATCCAATTTTCTAAAATTTAAGATACTTTATGTTGACATCGAAGTACTCCTTCTGGTAGAAATTTTGTATACAGGATAAAAAAATAAAAATAAACACCATTTTAAGTATAAATACATTCTATAGCTTATGTCTTATAGACAACGAGTCTGTACCTATTCATAGTCGATGCTTAAGAATTAAACTTAAGGCGACCTATTTTTAAAAAAATTTTCGAGGTCCACAAAAAACTTAAATATTATTTAATATAGGTACTTAATCTGTTTATTTTTGTGTTAAAAATATATTTTAAGCTATATAAAGCAAATTATTTAATATTATATGATATTAGCCAGTTTTTTAAATTTTCTAACTACTCTTGGAGAACAACTAATGCGCAGAGTATTTTGATGGAATCAGTTAATGTTGAACAATTTTTATTCTTTAAAAACGTTATTTTGGATAACTAAGTTTCATATTATATTATGTATGTGAAGCCAAAATACATTCAAATACAACATACAAATATATAATAATATATTAGGTATATATTGTGTGTGGAAAACCTGCAATAAAAAAAATATTTTCGGCGGTCCAGTCATTTCCCCTCCGCGGGCCGGATTTTTGCAGACCCCTGGCTCAAGCTATACTTATGACTGAAATTAGATTCATAAACGAGACTTTGGATTAAGAAAACAAAAATTATTACTTGTTTTTAAGGTTGGTCTAGACTATTCGAGACCTATCTTGAGCATTGCTTTTAGTGATTATCGACATTTTTTTTTTATTTTTTAAATTATCAAAATTAGCTAAAGTAATACGTTTTATTCTTACTCGTGGATTATGAATACGGCCCTAAATATTTTGAAAATGTTATCACGGTGTGTGGAAAATTATAAAATAAATATTTTAAAATGTCAAGCATTCACCGTTATTCGTTGACGAATTATTTCAAAAATCGTTCGACTAAAAATTGGGTGATTTTCCGGAGCGTGAAATTTTCAACCTAGGCATTATAATATTTCAAAGAAAACTTCAGCGTCATGAGTACCTAAAAAATATGTTTTCCGGGCGGTTCCGGTGAAATTATATCTCATTCACTGGGCTTAACAAACCCACGCATATTCTGTAAAAATGTTTCAACGAAAAGCCCCCGGCAAAGCCCAAGTCTCGACGACTCGTGCTCGGCAGGTACGCAATAATATTATTATTATGGTGTAAGACGCGAGGTCGTAAATAAAACGCACAGCTCAGTATAAGCTCTGCAAAGACAGCTGCTATAGGTAGGTACTACCTACTAAAACGTATGGGACTGGTGGAACGCGAAACGATTATTAACGTGCTTAGACGTTAAAAAAAGGTGGGCAAGTGGGTTCTCATAAATAGTTCATACTGTAACCAAAAAATCTAAGAAATATATGAACACAGTTATTTTTTACAGACATTTTAAATCAAATTTGAAGAAATTGCATAGTAAAAAAAGGTGGTCAAGTGGGTGTCGCTCTGCTGTACAGTAGGTTACAAGTGGGTCACTGTATAATTGTTGGTATTACATTTGAATTCAATGATATTATATCATTGTATAAGAAAAACGATTATGAGCGGAGACGGTATGTCCTTCTACGTATAAGACATATTATTATATACTTATCTATGGTATTAAAAAAAATTGACCTCTAATGAATTCCAAATTAATCATATCACAATATCCATTAGATACTATTATAACGCGTTATACACCAACAACAAACCCTGATACTATCATAGATATAAAGTAGTATACTTTAGAAGTTTCAAGTACCCACGAATAATATTATACAATAACAACAAAATAACTAAAATAGTTATTCTAGGTTTTTTA
>WHPZ01583869.1:0-21652 GCA_016617965.1 Macrosiphum rosae | reverse complement strand
AAATTCCTGAATAAATAGAATAATAAAAAAATTTAAAATTATATCAACTTCTTATTTATTTAATATGCAATAGCTTTATCGCGGCAGTCCCCGAATGCCACTTTTTATGTAATATTGGATCAAGTATTAGATCTATTATACTTGAGCCATTTTTACAAATTACTTTTTTTTATTTAATAATAATCATACATTTTATTGCAACATCAACAATTTTTAACATCAAAATTCCCAGTATGAATACGATATTGCAGCTATCCCCTGTAAGCAAAGCTCGTGCTGGGAGAGCAGTTATTCAAATTATAAATTATATTAGGATTATTCCGTTTTAAAGAAGAATAAATTAATGTAAAATTGAATAGATATATAGTAAACAGAAAAAAGTAATAATTACGAAAATATAAAATAATCGCTAAGACTTATTTCACTGAAAATTTTTTTATTAATTAATTTTTCTTAGAACTTATTCGAAAAAAAAAAATCACAACTATAAATATTAAAAATAAGCAACTCAACATAACATTCTCCACTATACACACAAATATTTTCAGAGTAAATTTTCAAAATCTTTCTCTTTGAAACAAAAAAATTGTAGTTTTAATTTTTAAATTTTATGAAATTAGCATGTATAATTATGTTATTTTTTTACTTAAGTGCCTACATTCAAATTATCAAATATCTAATATCAACACGAACCCTTTCAGTTAAGCTTATTAAATAAAAAAAAAAAATTGCATATAATTTTATTATTTCCACCGAAGAATTGGCGGTTAATTTGAAATTTTGTAATTAACGATATATATTTTCAATGAATGTTGTATATATTTTATTAATAAGAGTAATAATATACTAATATTTATATTTAATATTTCATTAATATAATAATATAAAACTAACTGCAGGTTTATGTATGGCAGTTAATGCGATCTACAGGATAGATATATGATTGTCGAAGTTCCCAGTGGCGTAACTTGGCTGTGGGGGGGGGATGAAATGTATGTAAATTTTACCAATTGGCAATTACTCCCCCCCACAACTTTTTTTTTTTTATTAACTTTATTGATACCCAGGTCCTAGATACTAGATATAGTTACATCACAAATCACAATAAAAAATCCACTCTACGTGGTCTTAATGCTAATTCATTAAGCACTTCTTCAGGGTCGCTTTTGACATTTTTATGAACGGCCAACATAGCAAGACCATTTAATCGATTCTGTAGAGCAAAAAAGTAAAGCATTATATCTACTTAAATTAAATATCTACCACAGAAACTATATTATGAAAAAGATGCTCTGCTGTACAGTAGTTGACAAGTGGGCCACTGTATAATGGATAATATTAAATTTGAATTCAATGATATAATATCATTGTGTAAGAAAAACGATTCTCAGCGAAAACGGTATGTCAGTCTAGACATATTATATACTTATTTATGGTATTAAAAAAATTTGACGTATAATAAATTCCAAATTAATTATATCACAATATCCATTAGATAGGTACTTATAACGCGTTATACATCAACAACAAACCCTGATACTATAATAATTAATAGATATATAATAGTATACTTTAGAAGTTTCAATTACCCAGAATATCAGCCTATGATATTACGAAGTATATTTGATGATACTAGAAGGTGAATAAAGTAATTTATATATAACCTATTTACGTAGAATCTTGTTTTAAATTTTCAATCATTAGCTATAAAAGTTAAACATTTAGTAATTAAATAGTAATTAAATTTTAAATGTGATAAATTTGTCAAAATTTGAACTATAAATGCTTATAAAAAAAATTGTGCCTATGTATTTTTAATATTTTTCAAGTGCTATTGTGACAACATAAGCTTTGCACTCAATTTTCACGCTTTTCTACCCATCAAATAAAATTTTATTAATATTTAAAGAAAAAAAAACTAAAAAAATTTAAAACTGAAAATGTCCGTAAACAGCTCAAAAAGAGTCAAAATATTTTCAAAAGTGTATGGTGTATAGAAAATGCTAATATAAACACTCAGTGAAATTTTCAAGTATCTACAGTCATTCGTTTTTTAATTACGATAAAATAAGAAAATCATTACATGAGAAATCGAGTGAATATCAAATGTTGTAAAAATATGAATTTCAAACGTTCATAAAAATTTAATTGACTTTCTCGTGGACATTTTAGATTCTGAGTGAAACGATGAATGTATTGATTTTATAATTTTTATTATTTTATTTTTTATTTTTTTTTGTGTCTGTCATCACGTTTTATCACAGTAAAAGTGCTTGGATTTTCTTCAACAGTAGCTTTTCTGATAGGAAAGTGAATCTAGTTGGTATTTTCCAAAAATTTCCCAGTAGTTTTCACAAGCGCCGGGAAAAACAACATAAAAATTAAGGAAAAGCGGGAATTTTTACGCAAAATCGGTTTTCCAAAAAATTTAATTTGAGTTTCTTATAGACATTTTTTTTTTGATAAAGATAGACAAACTTATGAGGAATCTTGTATTACATTTTCATATCTTAGAAGTAAAAAGAAAAATTTTTATGAATTTCTAACTCAATATAATTTGCAAATTTTCGTCATTTTTACGTATTTTGTCAATATATTAACTTTAAATGCTCATATAACAAAAAACTGCAGTGACTAAGGATTTTTAATATTTTTCATCTGTCTTTGAAACAATATATTAGGAGCCTTCTATTAAATTTTTAAGCTTTTGTACCCAACAAATAACATTTTATTGATATTTATAGAACTAAAAAAAATGGAAACTAAAAATGTCTGTAAAGAGCTCAAAATATTTGGAGAATTTTAGCATGTATATAAAATGGAAATATAAACAACCAGTGAATGTATTTTTCATGTATATACAATATACGTTCATTTGTTTTAGAGTAACAACAAAAAACAAAGTCGATTTTGTGTAAAATCAATTTAACGTAAAAATTGCGAAGTACATTTATTTGACGTCGATTAATATAAGTATAGTTTTAGCTGTTTTAGGTAGTAAAAATTACAATTTAATGTAAAAAATATATAAATGATACATTTTTTTTCTCATTAGTTTTACTTTTTTATTGTATCTATAAAAAGGGGGGTCTGTCCAACTGTGGCGAAGGCGCTGGGCCCGGTGCGAGGGACGGCCCTGGGCCTGAGTGCTCGTTCGAGTTTAAAAAGCGGAGCGTGCGTTCGAATCGCCTAGTGCGCAATCAAAATCTCCAACTACCATAAATCAACCGGTTACAGATAAGATTCAAGGAGTATGGTAGAATTGTGTGAAAACTCAAACAAAACATATAATTTTACAAGTCGGAAACACTTATTAAAATTGTAAAAACAAACATAAATAATTCACTTATTCAAAACACTGAGCCGCCGTAATATGAGTGCCGCTTCACACGCACAATAGTTGCCGATATATACTCGACAACAATACAGGACTGCCGCAATACCTCGTGCATGCGCGTATGGCAGTCTTATATATCATATTTTGTGTCACCTCAGCACATCTTGCTTCCCAGGCCTGACCTATCTTAATATCTAAATTACTAAATTATTTCTCACCTATACTACGTGTACATTAAATAATATTACACTGACGACTGTCTACAATATCCGAAAGTCCCAGCTGTTTTGAAAAAAAATGTCCTCATTTTAGACTCTGAGTGGAACGATGAATATGTATTGATACAATAATGTGTGTGTTTTTTTTTATAAATATTAATACAATTTTTTTTCTTTAAATATTAATAAAATTGTATTTGTTGGGTAAAAAAGCGTGAAAATTGAATGCAAAGCCCCTGATATATTGTTACAATTATAGCAGTTGAAAAATATTAAAAATACATAGACACAATTTTTTTTTATAAGCATTTAAAGTTCAAATTTTGACAAAATGTATCACATTTAAAATTTAATAATAATTTTGTAGTTAAAAATTTATAAAATGTTCAACTTTTATAGCTAAGGATTGAAAATTAAAAATCAGTAATTTTCAAAAGCGCTAAGAAAAACAAAAGAAAAATTAATAAAAAAACGGGAATTTTTAAGCAAAAATTATTTTTAACGAAATCGATTTTGGTTTATGGTGTAAGTTTAAAACAAATGACTGTAGATACATGAAATTTTCACTGGTTGTTTATATTTGCATTTTCTATACACGTTAAAATTTTCAAAATATTTTGTTTTATTTTGAATTGCTTAGGGACATTTTCAGTTTCCAATTTTATTAGTTTTTTTTCTATGAATATTAATAAAACTTCATTTGTTGAGTAAAAGTACTTGACAATTTATATAAGCCTCCTACTATATTGTTACACTGACATTTGAAAAATATTAAAAATCCTTAGTCACAGTTTCTTGTTATAAGCATTTAAAGTTCAAAAATTGGCAAAATATGGAATAATCACGAAAATTAGCAAATTTTTTGAATTAAGAATTCGTAAAAGTTTTTCTTTTTAAATCTAAGATTTTAAAATTGAATACAAGAGTCCTTATAAGATTATCTACCTTTATCAAAAAAAAATGTCCATAAGAAAGTCAAATTAAATTTTTATCAGCGTTTGAAATTCAAAATTTTACAACATTGGATAGGTATTCACTCGATTTCTTATGTAGCGATTTTCTTATTTTGTTGTGATTCAAAAATGAATAACTGTAGATACATGAAAATTTGACTAAATATTTATTTTATCAATTCTTATACTTGATAAAATTTTCAAAATACTTTGACTTGTTTTGAGTTGTTTACGGACAATTTAATATTACAATTTTTTTTTTTTTGCTATGAATATCAATAAACTTTTATCTGCTGGGCCGAAAAGTGTAAAAATTTAACACAAGGCTCCTGATATATTGTTACAATAGCAGTTGAAAAATATTAAAAATACATAGGCACAATTTTTTTTTATAAGCTTTAAAGATCGAATTTTGACAAAATTTAAAATTGAATAATTATTTTGTAGTTAAAAATTTATAAAATGTTCAACTTGTATATCTTAGGATTGAAAATTTAAAACAAAATTCCACGTAAGTAGTTAATTTTGTTACCAACAAATCTAAAAAATACATAAGCACAGTTTATTTTTATAGTAATTTTAAGTTCAAATTTGGATGAAATTACATATTAAAAAACCTAGAATAACTATTTTAGTTATTTTGTTGTGATTGTACCTATAATATTATTCGTGGGTATTTGAAACTTCTAAAGTACACTATTATATATCTATGGAGTATGGACTATGAATTATGATAGTATCAGGGATTAACGTATAACGTATAGGATTGACGTATAACGCATTATAAGTACTTAATGGATATTGTGATATGATTTATTTGGAATTTATTAGAGGTACCTATTTTAGGTAAATTTTTTTTAATACTATAGATAAGTATATAATAATATGTCTTATACCTAGACTGACATACCGTCTCAGCTCAGAATCGTTTTTCTTATACAATGATATTATATCATTGAATTAAAATTTTTTACTATCCATTATAGGGTGACCCACTTGTAACCTACTGTACAACAGAGCACCTTTTTTAAGGCTATTTTTACATAATAATGTCTAATTTTTACATGAAATACTAACCTATTTTATTACTAAATTACTGTCTCGCCTTATCCGCGTCGTTGACTATAAAATTATGCTTAAATGTCAATTTAATCCAAATACTTTGATAAAAGTTAATTATTTAATGAGTGCCAAAAAAAAAATTATGAATGTAAGGTTATAAAAATGTATGATTGGTCCTTTTGTGGAAAAATATTTTCTTAGAGACTGTTCACAGTTTGAACGGTTTGAAGTATAATATTTTTATTTCGAAAAATAGCAGTAAATGTTCTTTGTTCTTCTATGGTATTTTATTCTTTGATTCTGGTTAATTCTTATCTTCTCTTTTTGTATTTCATAAGGTAAGTATTTATATATTATCTTGCTTGTTTTCTGTTTCGCGAATTTGATTTGTAATTTTTGTTTTTATATCTATATCTCTGCTTTTCTAATTTCTGTTTGAACGGTGTCTTTTTCAGTTTTTCGTGTCTTCGTATGGAATAATTTTACTTGCTATTGTTTTTATATTATTGCTATTATTGTCTCTAATTTGAAAATATTATATTCGCCCCTTGTCTCAGAAGATTGTTGCGAATCTTTGACTCGTGAATTTTTGATTATGCTGAGAAGTGAAAATACATTCTATTCTTTTGTTTTTACTTTTGTAGCATTTTTTTAATATTTTATTATTTTTCCTTAAATTTAATTGTAATATTATATCATACATTTCTGATATAGGTATAGAGTTAATTTAACTTAGACATGACCTATATACTTATATATGGATATATCATAATCAAAGGTGGGCAAGTTAATGAAAATAATTAACTGTGGGAAGTTAAGTTAATTAAATTCAGTTAAGTTAAAAGTTGACAAAAAAAATAAAAATATTTTTCAAGTTACAATACTTTTAAGTCATAAACTGCCCTATTATTTTGTTATAATCACAAACATTTACCAAGACATTTAACACTGTGTAAAACATTAAATTATTATAAAATATAATTCGAAAATGAGTTACCAAAATCGAAAACGTGTCAACGAATCAGTATGTCTAGTTGATTACGCATGACACGAAAAGAAAATTAACTTAACTGCACGACAATGAAAATTAACTGTACAAAGTTAAGTTACAATAATAACAATTTTAACTGAATAAGTTGAAATAAGTTAAAAACAATATTAATTAACTAGTTAATACCTACCTTTGATCATAATATTATATTTTATTATTTTTGTTTGAATTTAATTTGTTATATTATAAATATTACAATAGCTTAGTTTGTATAAAAACTGCTGATGTATTGCTATTGGTTTTGCTTATCTGGTGCTAAATTACATATTTGTACATAAAAGGGTATTACATATTATCCGTATTATAAGATCCGGGAGAAATATTAAAATTAGATAGTTAAATTAAATTTATGCGTTGATTTAAAATGGTCATATAATGCGTAAATAATGTAAAATTAATCACTAATCTGTATTGTAAATTATATGTTTTTAATTATTTCTAGATCCTCGCATAATATTTTCATAGGTAGATCCTTCTTTTTTTCGTATTAATATTCTGGGTTAATTTTATATACAGTATAAATTAATTACGGTTGTTAAAATATTTATTTGTAAGTATAATTAAATTTAACACGGTTCTACGTGTGCGCATCCTAAGTCTAAAGGATCTGAGGTGAATAAATGCTTGAATTTGTTTATTAGTGTTTGTGTCTTCCTACGTTGCTCATAGCTAAGTTCGTTAGGTAGGTATTTTTATTAGTGTACCTTGTTTATCCGTTTCAATAGCAGATGAAAAATATTAAAAATACATATAGGCATAATTTTTTTATAAGCATTTAAAGTTCGAATTTTGAAAAAAATAGAAGTTTATATATCACCACAGGACATTCCTTAAGTAGTACAAAAAAAAAAATCAAGAATTTGGAAATATGGTCAAGAGTATATTTAAAAATTCCAAAAATCAGAATTTGAATAAATGTATTATTAAAGGAAATAATAGGAGTGAGCATGCTTGGTGAATCACCCTGTATATATATATATATATATATATATGTATATTGTATCTTTATATTATCATGTGCCATTCATTTTTGAATGTCAAATTGAAATATCTAATGATATTATTAGATAATTATATAAATTATTAATTTTCTATAACATGTGTATTATTATATTTATTATTTAATTTGTAAAACTTATATAATTGGTCCAAAATAATAGTAATGAATACTTATATAATTTTGATAATTCCTATGTAAATAATTCAACAGTCATGTTTACAGATATGTGGGTAATAAAAAAAATAGACTTAAATTATAGTTTAACTAATTATGAACTCTTTAAAAACTTATATTATATATTGTTTTTGTTCAACTTTATTTTTCATTCAATATTTGCAACTTGTTTCAATTTTTATACATGATACATCATAGTATATTAGTATTGAACTATGATAATTTATTAAAAAAAATTTGATTTGAAAATAAATAAAGGAAATTATACTTACAAAAAGATATTATACTTATTAAACGATGTATAAATAATCTAATGATGGTAAAATGTTATAGGTTGATATTGATTTCAAAAATTTATATCCAGAACACAAACAGTTCAATTTAGAATTCGAAAAAATATGTAGAAAATATATAACAATTTTAAATGAGAGAGTGAAGGACTGTGCAAGTAGGAAATATTGAAACAATTAAATAGCTCCCAAGATCTGCCAGTTGGTAAGCATTTAAAAACTATAAAATATTTTACTCTGGATTATGTATGAACATAAATTACAATAATTCCTTTAATTTATTTTTCAGAATCCAAGAGTTTGATTGTATGGTATTTGTTACACAGTATATTTATTTCAACTTCCAAAAAGGTAACACATGATGAAAATGGTAAAAAAGGATTTATTAAATTCAGTATAAAGGATTCACAAAAAGCATTCATCATTATTAAACCAACCGCTGTGGAAATGGATGCGACACTTAAAAATATGTCTAATAAAGGTTCTATACAACCAAGTGTCTTGGTCGTCGGATCATTGATGGATCCAAAGCAAATATTAATATATTTTGATAGCTTAAAATATAAAATTTTAGTGCTTTGAAAGTGTATGATATGTGTTTCAAGATATTCCAAGTCTTCAATGTGGAATATCCTATTGAATCCAATGATGTATGGCTATTTATTCAAACATTTATTCAAGTTATTTATTATAACATTAAACAAAATATGATAAATCAAATGTTTTAATTAAATAGATTTCAGTCGAATTAAATACATAACTATATTGCCTAGTAGGTAGTATTACTTATAAAGTAACAAAATATTTTCATAAAATCTTATTAAAAATTTGTATTCACAAGGGCTGTTTCCTATACTATTTAGCTATTTATAATAGGCAGTTTCATATGTATAATATTTTGAATATAATTTCATTTTAAAATTTGAATTTATTATTTTTAAGTGATAATATTGTAAAACCTAATTGGTGTTTAATAAAAAATAAAAATAAAAAAATACTATTATCAAAATTCATTTTTTTATTTTTTTTTTTAAAAATGTAATGTGGATTTAACAAAAGGTTTATTAGAATGATACACAATATTTTTAAATAAATAATATAAATTAATAGATTTAATAAAATAATGCTGTTCGTACAATAATATATACTTTTAAATCAACAAAATATTAGTTTATTTGTTTTAATTCTCAATGAATCGATTAATAATGAGTATTGTATAATCGACAAACCATTTAATCATTTCAAATATTCATTAGTTGAATACTTGAACTAACCGAATTTCTACTTCTCAATCAATAAACTTTTTATTAACTGTATATTAGCAAATATTTTGCCAAATCAACCTCAATTTTGTTGAAATAACATGTATATTTTTCTGAGTGATTATTTATAGTAATATAATTGAATAAGTTAATAATATGCAATTTTTACAGTATCTATACCTATAGTTTGGTACGTATTTATATTTATATTATGTAGAATATAGCTTATAGGTACTTATTTAATATTTTAATTAATCGTAATGCATGCAAGTACAAATAATACGTGATTGTTCCAATTTAACCGTAAAATCAACTATAGTAACCTAGTCATCATTAAGTCGATGGTTTTGAATTATGTTTTGATATATTATAATTATAATTATTTTTATAACAATACATATATTGATATAATTTATTTATTATTATGTATTAAAATTAGTTGGATGGACTCGAAACTCGAGTACTTAATTTCATATAGTTAGATAACTATAAACTATTATATACTATCATTGTATTTAATTGAGGATATAATATAATAACATGGAATAATATCAATTACAAATTTAAATTTAAAAAATGAAATTGGCACATTTTTAAAACCAATAAATATAAATTCTTTTTAAAACGAAACATGGTAGTATGCAGAATTTTTGTCAATTTTAATTGTTGATCATGGAATTATGTTGAGAATGTGATAGCATAGTTATTTCTGTATGATATTGATTATGTACGGCGGTATTGTAGATCCTTCTTGTATATCCTTTTTGGATATCCTTATTGTATATATTGTTCATTTAAACTGCGAGTGCAATAATTCACCTTTATGAGGTAGTAGTACTCGTTGATACCTAAACACAAAATAACATGATGTCAAACAAATATGTTAATTTCTAACATTCAGCATACATAAACTTACTTCTTCTTTAGATTTAATAGCCTTAAGTAAGCATTGAAAAGAATAAGTATAATATATATAACTATATAAGTTATAAAGTATAAAGTATCTACTTAGGTATAATTTTTTGTCATGTTATATTACCTTACATTTTTTACTTCGTCTTGAATTAATATCCTCCAACGGTGTTGTACATTTTGAAATGCATTCCATTCCATTTTAATTTTAGAATTTTGTTGAGGATATCTATGATTGTATCAAAAGTTGGTCTTGTTTTATACTCTCTACCGAAACAAACTATAATGATACAATTAATTAAAAACCACAGTACACCAAGTTGATAGTCAATATTAATAAATCTTTGTGAATATCCTTCAATAAATCCTGTAAACTATCAGGACAATCTTCAAAGATTTTTAAGGACAATGTTCCCGTACCCACTCCAAATATTATTATGTTGTCGTAGTAGCCTTTGTATGGAATTTCCCCCGTGAGGCATTCCCACATAACAACACCATAGCTATAATAAAAAATAAAATATAAGTTAAATTTGAAATATTTATAATATTTGTCCATGTATTTATGGGAAGTTATCAGATTGCCAGGTTTTTAATATAAATAATAGGTTTATACGGTCCAATGCTAGATATGTATCCATAAAAAAAATTGACCTAAATTGAATAAAACATAGATATACATCCACTTAAATGAAGAACTCAACATTTTACTGAACAATTTTGAAAATGTTTTAAAAACATTACCTAAACAAATCACCAATAGTTTTAAATAAAACTTTTATTAGGTATTAATTTATTTTTATTTTTATTTAGTTTATTATACTTCCCAAACAATTTGTATTATTATTATTATTATTATTGGGATATAGGTAATCCATTATTTAAATAAAATAATATAGTAACAACAATCATATTTAATATCAAACAACAATAAATAATACTTGTAAATAACTATATAACTAATAATAATTGTTCTTAACAATTTTCTCAAATAACTAACCTATAAATTTAAAATAGTTTATAATGGAACACTTTTATTATTTTTATATTTTTAAATTGTATGGACACCGCTTACACAGAGCGTTTTGAATGAAGATATACCATATAGACCACAAATATTTTTAAATTACAGCAAACTAACTATAAATTGTATTGACAAATGGAATTTAAAGAAGAAAAAAATTAAAAAATTGAAAATGTTTATAAATAGTTCAAAGCAAGTCAAGATATATTGAAAATGTCCAACTTCAAACGCTCATAAAGAATGTAATTGACTTTCCGGCAAACTTTTAGTGTTAAATGTAAGAAAACTTATGGAGAATCTTGAATTATATTTTCAAATCTTAGACATATATCCAAAATATTTTATGAAATTTCTAACTAAAAATTATTTGCAAATTTTTGTGATCTTGATGAATTTTGTCAAAATTCTAATTTCAGGCACTCATAAAAAATTATTGTGTATGCAAATACACAATAAGCATAAAATTAATTTTTTTTTTAATTCCCACTAACAATTTATGAGGAACCTTATATTAAATTTTCAACTATTTTGACCAAGCGAAAAAAATTGAATGTACACTAATTTAAAAAAAAACAAATACAATTTTTTATGCCCATAAATAGTCAAAATACTTTTATAATTTTATTGTGTTTAGAAAATGCTAATACATATAAACATTCAGTGAAAATTTCATGTATCTATGGTTAATTTTTGTAAAGAACAAAATTCAAAAACCAAAATCCGAAAACTGTTTTTGAATAATAATTTTGTTAGTTTTAAAAACGTTTTTGAAAACTACTTGGTATTTATAATTTTTGACTCCAAAATACACCAACTAGATTCACTTTCATACCAGAAAATTTACTGATGTTGAAATTCATAGCATTATTGTAAGTAGGTACATACAAATTATGTATATACACACATTGGAAAATCAATTTTTAAAATTAAACGAAAAATGGCAGTTTATTTTTAAATCTGAGAAAAACATTGATGATAATGATTTTTAAAATTTTAAAATAATAGTAAAAGTAAAAAAATAATATTTGTATGTTCAATAAACTATATCTATTGTATAATATATTTATATAAACATTCAGTGAAAATGTCATATTGTGTTAATAATCAATGGCTATAACTATCTTTAGGAATTAAGGTTAGGAGTTACTAAAAATTAAAATATAATTTGTCAAAAACTTGTTTTACGTAAAAACCTCAGCTTTCTTATATTTTTTTTTCCCAACACTTTAGAATACTATTTGATTATTTTACTTTTGACCCCCAAATGTACCAACTAAATTCACTTTCCTACCAGAAAAGATGCTGAAGTAGAAAATTGAAAAGGTGAACACACTCATAATAAAAAAAAAAAAAACACACATATTTATTTTTGTATTTATTCTTGAAATACCAGCAATAAAATATTAAAATTATGACTATACCTAATACCTAATACTAATACCTGACTATTAAAATAAATTGTATTTTTAATTTTAATTTTATAATACTATTTATATTATAACTACTCATTATGATTTGATTTTTAGATAATTATTTATACTTACTTAATTTATGGTTTTTTATTATTTTAATTATTAAATATAGTAATTATTCAAGGATCATGTAAAAAATGTTCCTTTTATTTTACATGCAATAAAAAGGAAAAACAGGCCTCAAGGCGAATGGTGTCGCTATCGTGATATTATCAAACTGCCGCCAAAATTGGCACCAGAAATATTTAGAAGTGGTATCACATTAATATCTTTTCTACATTGTTTGTTTAATTCAGGTAGAATTAATTATATAAAATACCCTCATAGATATCTTGATATGTTTAAATAAAAAACCAAATTGTTTTATTTCACCTCGTATTTCCAAGTCACCTCGATTGCCACACCTAGCAATTGTAAAAATTTAAAGTAATTATTTTACCTATCTAATTATTTAATGAAATTTCCCAAGTTCATAAAATTTTAAGTACTTAGGTACCTAAAAAAAAATAATAATTAAGGAATTGTTTTTAAATACCTATTGAATATAACTTTTGAGCTATTCCACAAAAAATATAATTATCTGTAGAATGGTGTGTTAGGTATACTTACTTATTAATATTTAATATAACAAAGTACCTATTGCTTTAAGTGTTTAACCTAAAAATTAACCCCTAAATTGACTAAAATTATTTAGATTATTATTTTTTTGGTTAGTAGTTATGCCCACTTTCCTTTGTTAATATGTCATACACAGGTATGTTTGGCAAATTACAAATGTGAGTGAAATTTCCTAATAACCCATTATTAAATAACATTGTTAACTTACGATTTGGTGATTTTAAGTCTGTGAACTATCGATTTTGGGGCATGGCTGTGCCACATGGCTTGTGCAAATAATTCATGCTCTTGATAATTTGAATGGGCCAATCAATAAGTACGTCCGGTTGTATTTTATATTTCTTCAGTACATTATCAAGTCCTTGGGAGTACTCAAGGCCAAGATTATTACTTTTGGAACAAATGCCAAACATGTACAGAATGTTCTCGTTGTTTGTCAGCTGATACTTTTTGGCCTTATGTTTCATAATCCTAACTGTCTCATTGATGATCGGGTTTTATAACTTTGATGGCCACCTCCTGGTTTTTGAGTTTTCCCAATAACCACAGAAAACGTCGCTAAAACCGCCAGAGCCAATAGTCTCTCGAAAATCGATCTCGGTGCTTTGTTGTGGCAAGTTTACTTCGTGCTGGGTGGAGTGATTGTTCTTGTTACATAAACAATATGATAATTAATAGTATAATTTTGAATTTGATTCAATATTTAATTTAGTTATAAATTTATAATCACCTGTTCTCTATTTAAATGAAAAACACAGGCTACACGTCATTCGCACGCCCATTTCAAAATACCTAGTGACGTTCACTCGTTAAATATGGACGTGCACTACGTTCATTACGAACACTGTATCAAAATTGAAAATATTAGTATCTTACATATAATTACGAATATAATTCAGATTACCTGTGTCTATAACTTCCGTTATAAAATAGAACGATCAACGAGGCCAAACATAAAAAAAAAAAAACCCTCAAACTTAATAAAAAACATAGTGAAACTTAAGAAATGTTAAAGAAAAATAAGCTATTGAAATCAATCGCTCACGGTTCCGTGGACGTCGCTCAGTCACTAAACACTAAACTGCAAAACGAGAACACATCAACTGGCCAAAAATATCGAATGGAGATAAATAATTTCATGATGTTAAGGAGTTTAACAGAGACATATATATCATATCTATAATATATTAATATAGATAATAATATCGCGTTACCAAATGTGGACTTTCAGCCGTTGACTCCTATACTATAGGAACATACAATCGGTCTCTTTGGTTAACTTAATCTTTATGACTTACGATAAACTTTATGGGTATGGATACTGGACACTTAATTTGCGACATAAATTTGAATTTAATAATATAATATCATTGTAAACGAAAAACGATTCTGAGTGGAGACGGTTTGTCAGTGGCGACTGAGGAGTGAGGATATTTTATGTCCTATTTATATTGTTATTACTTGTTATTAATATGGACAACGTATAGTATGGTATTACCTATATAATATTTAGTATTATTCGCTCAGACTGCAACTCCTACAATATGTACGATATGCTGGAGTTCGCCCGTAGATGTTTGATATCATTTTATTAATGTATTATACAAAAGACGATTCTGAGCGGATGTGGTTTGTCAGTGGGGACTGGGGATATTTTATATTATATTTATATTTATGTAGTTATTACTTATTATTAATACGGTATTATATATTTAGTATTATTATTAACAAATCTTTCCTCTTTATAATATTAGCATAGGTTGCATATATTAATTGCCTTATTATAATATATAAATATACATGATTACCTAATGAAAATCAATGTTTAGTGTTAGTACTTAGTACTTACTACTTAGCCTACTATTAAATAATATTAAAATTATAAAAAATAAAACTAGTTTTAAATTTGAAATTAAAAAAAAGTATAATTATTAAATAATAATAAATATTTATATTATTATTATCGGAATTATTATTAATACGGTAACAGGTAACTTGAAGTAATATTATTGTATATTATCATATTTGTACGGGGTTACCCCGCAAAATGTTTGTCCACTACTCCGCTTGTCAAAAACTTTAAATACTTAAATTACTTATAAGTTATAACTCATAGACTAGGTACTCGTCCTAAATTCGATTTTTATGTATCAAAATACTTAGAAAAATATTCTGTTTTGGAATATGAAATTAAAACTCTATGTTGTTATTCAAAAAAAGTAAAAGACTTAGAAAAATACAAGGATAAAAAATATTTTTAAAAACATTAATACTTTTTGAAGTAATAAGTGTTTCATGATAAAAGAGTTACTTTGTATAGGTAATGACTAATGATACTTACTAAGTAATTATAATCGTTGAATTTTTTTTAAATAAATTATATTAAATACCTATCGTTATATAATATTATGTTATACATAATATAGGCGATCCGTAATAAAGTTACTGCAGTTACTTTCGTTACGTTACTACCCAACACTGAGTCTAAATTTAATCTATTCTGTGATTGGACTATTGGAGTACCTAGGAATGTATATAAGTATATTTATTGCACAATATGCCTACTTATGACAATATATTATAGGTATAAATGTATGATATAATTTATGATCTGACCCGAATGAATAAAATCTAGAAAAACTGTATTAGTCTCTGGAGACAGATTCATTTTTGCTTTCATGTTCTTCAAATTCTTCTTCTGTATCAAATATCAATACTTGGTAAGATACTCTCCATCTCTTTAAGGACACGTCTTCCTTTGGTTGACTTAGGTACTTAATAAGTGATAGCTCATATTATTTATTGTTGACTGTCATAGGCTTACCGCGTACAGAAAACAATTGTTTAGTTTTTGATCAAATTTATAAAAAAAATCAAAATTTAATAGTTAAACGGGTGGGAAAGGGAGTGTGGGTCTGCTGTACGGTAGGTTACAAGTGGGTCACTGTAATGGATAGTGTCAAATTTGAATTCAATGATATAATAACATTGTATAAGAGTTATGTATCTAGAGTTATTTGTTTTTGAATTACAACAAAATAAGGAAATCGTTACATGAGAAATCGAGTGAATATCCAATGTTATAAAAATTTGAATTTCAAACGCTCATAAAAATTTAATTTGACTTTCTTATAGGCATTTTTTTTTGAAAAAAGGTAGATAATCTTATAAGGAACCTTGTATTACATTTTAAAATTTTAGATTTAAAAAGAAACATTTTTACGAATTCTTAATTTAAAATAATTTGCTAATCTTTGTGATTTTTAAATATTTTGCCAATTTTTGAACTTTAAATGCTTATAAAAAAAACTGTGACCAAGGGTTTTTAATATTTTTTCATCTGCCTTTGAAACAATATGCTAGAAGCCCTCTATTAAATTGTCAAGCTTTTTAACCAACCAATAACATTTTATTGATATTTATAGAATAAAAAAATAAAAAAATTGTAAACTGAAAATGTCCCTAAACAAAATAAATCTTAAATAAAACTAAATTCTTTATTTTTGAAAATTTAAATCAAACACACAAGTTTCGTTACGTCAACAGTACGACAGACCAATTTTTTGAATTTTTTTTAGAAATTTCAAATTTTTATAACATTGGATATTCACTCGATTTCTCATGTAGCGATTTCCTTATTTTGTTGTAATTCAAAAACAAATAACTCTAGATACATGAAAATTTCACTGAATGTTTATTTTATCAATTATTATACATGATAACATTTTCAAAATATTTTGAGTTGTTTTGAGCAGTTTACGGACAATTTCATATTTCAATTTTTTTAGTTTTTTTTTTCTATGAATATCAATAAAGTTTTATCTGTTGGGCAAAAAAGTGTAAACATTTAATACAAGGCTTCTGATATATTGTTACACTACCAGTTGAAAAATTTTAAAAATACATAGGCACAATTTTTTTTATGAGCTTTTAAAGATCGAATTTTGACAAAATTTATCAAATTTAAAATTGAATAATAATTTGGTAATTAAAAATTTATAAATTGTTCAAATTTTATATCTAAGGATTGAAAATTTAAAACAAGATTCCACGTAAGTAGTGGATATAGGTACCTACATCAGACAATATAATATATTATATGCATCATTCTTCAAACAGAATATTAGCATATTTGAATTTTTAAACATGCAGCCACGCCTAATTATTTTGTTACCATAAAAAAATTATATCTGTTAACATTTATGTGAATAATTTTTGAATATGTCCAACAATTTTAACACAGTGTACTGCGTGTACAACCTTTTATTTTTCCCATGCAGAAGGGTGTTTAACATTTTCAAGTACCTACCTAGCTCAATTGGTCATTGGAAATCACAAATTACATTAATATTATTTTAATGTAGGTAAGTATATTATACTTTCATTTTCATTTTGTTTTTTAATTTTTATTTTAGAAAATTTACCTAATAAGATGTAATAATATTATATTATAATAGATTATTTTCATTTTGTATTCACAATTTAGATGCTGTTGATGCCAAACATTCAAATAATTTTGATAATTATTAGAATAATTTTTTGCTTTTTTAAAGAATATTTTATCATCATAATTTATTGTAATATGTGTTTTTTTTAAAAAATTGTTTGTTTCTGTCATTACCTTTAAAGACAGTAAAAATGCATATATTTTCTTCAGCAGTATCTTTTCTGATAGAAAAGTGAATCTACTTGGTATTTGGGGGGTAAAAAGTAAAGTAAGTTTTTAAAAGTGCCGGGTAAAACAACATAAAAATTAAGAAAAAACGGGAATTCTCTAATTTGACTTAGTAACATATAATTTTATTAAGTGCATGGTTATGAGCTGCTCATTTATGCACAAACGGAAATTAAAGCTGCGAATTCCAGTCGGAGGGGTGATAAAATGTATCTGATTTGAATTGATAAACATTTCGAAATTTAAGTGTCAAAATCAAAAATGTGATAGGTAATCGGGGATAAACGCATGAAACATTCGGGTGATGGGGTTTGAAAAAATTGTATAATCTTTGTACCTAATACCTATTGTTATACCTATATTAAATTATAGGTAGGCTGTTATTGATATTTCTTAGAGGTTAACCCTTCGCGGCGAAATGTCCTAGACCATTAAATAATTGTTACCATTGATTAAATACAATCTGTATTTTAATATTTAAACATTTTTAACTAACAATTAACAAAATATTATAATTTTATTCGCCATTTGAGAGCAAATGAGTAATCAAGTATATTATGGATGTTCTTATACTAAAAAAATATCGTAGTAAAGGAGTGACAAAAAAATAAAATGCTGTTTCCATTAAAACTTTATACTATAACTCAACGATTCTATTTAATGGTATCAGGGCATACACGCGTATTTGTTGTCTCAGTCTTACAAACGCTATCTAAATATTAAAATGTACACTAACAGAAAGCATTTTAGTTATTTTCCATTTAGTAATAAAATATATTATAATTTAAAGGTACCTATATATGTATGTATGATGTATCTATTATTTATATAGGTAGTTTATTACTTGGGGAGTAATTTTACTCAGATATTTTTATTAGAATATTAGAGTCTTTATTAGATCATAAAACTGAAGAAGTCACCGATATAAGATTATTTTAGAAAGAACAACGCTGTTATTTGTATTTTTAAAACCTTACGTTATCCAAACTGAAATGACCATCATTACAGTTGTTCCGACCAATATTGTTAACTTGTACAGACATTGTCTGACTACACTACGAGAGGGCGCCATCGATACACAATTCATGAAAGACTCGGTGCTGCCGTTGCCGTATTCTGCCGCTCAACGTCACTACAACACGTAATGTAATATTATTGTGAAATGTTATAATAGTAATTCCCCGTCATCTTATTTTTCTATGGTAATACCTACATTAATTATTAATTGAAAACGAATACACGTAAACATTGAAATATTATTTAACGACATACAACACGTCATTATGACAAGCAAATGAGTGAAAACTACTGAAACAAACGACCGATAGAAACCGCCACCGTCGCAACCGAATTTTTTTTCGAACGCCGTTTTTCATTATAATATTGATATAATTCCATCTAATTGTATCGTGTTTTCACCTCTAAAATATTTTTTCTTTTTAAGATTCCTATTGTACTTAGATTTAATCCGTTATAGAAATAATCTGATATAATCTGTTATGAATATTTTGAAGTCAATAAACCTTTTATAATATTATCGTACCTATAAACTATAGTTTGTATCTATATATTGGTGTAATATTATATCGTATTAAGTATAATTTGTTTCTTATAAATAAATAAATGATAATTTATATTTTAAGGTCAATAAATTATAATATCATAAATCATAATAACATTTTATTTCCAAATTATTTTTTTTCAAATCTACCAATATCCTATACTAATATAGTAATATACTATCTAAATTAGATTAATCTAATTTTATTTCATTATGTACCAACCAAATCCATATGATACTTTTTTTTTCATAAAGTGTTATTTCCTTAAGGCTCCTGCACGATGTAGATAATATTTTTATACTATAATACTTTTATCTACATCGTGGGTTACCTGGAAACGAGTCATTTTTAAGAAGTTGTGAATAGGCAATTCTTTCGTTCGTTTCGGTCGTCTTTGTGTGTGTGTGGTAAATTATCATTAGTGTATAATAGTACTACAGTGTATACTCCCCCGCCTATCACCCACACATAATATTTAGCCATTAGATCAAAATACCTATTCAAAATCAATTAATTATGTACATGAAATAGCTATACGCCTGAAAAAGGTCTGATTTAAAAATTTAAAAATATTTGAATGCAGAAATAAGATTATTTTGCATCGGTCGGAGCCACTCGGAGCACTTTTTTAATTTTAACAAAATCTTATTTATTAATAAACTTTTTCAATTTTATCAATTTTCCAAATGTTTGTATTAAATATATTAAAAACTATTATAAATATTGAATACATACCAACTTTAACCGATCAAAAGTAAACTTCAATATCAAATCCAAAATATTAAACATTTTTGAATCGAACCACAATAGAAGTAGGTACCTAGTACCATCATATTTGTAAGTCGCTAAGATCGTTTCGATGAAAAATTGATAGTGTTTGTAGGAGCCTTAACTAGTATGGATTATGTTTAAACTAATTTGCTTTATTTTTTTTAAACGTAAGTTTTTGATTTTGAAGTAAATGTTAACAAAAAATTGCGAAATATTCAAGAATTTAATTACGACACACCAATACATATTTGGTGGTAAATTAAGAATAGTCCCAGTAAACATAATACGTGTAAACTACGTCTCTAAAAAGGATAATTTTGCTTAGTACCTATACTTATACATTTAACCAAGTTTATTTTCGTGTACGATAGGTAGAACTGTATTCGTAGGTACACTTTACGTGGTGACTCGGGGGCGTAGTCAGGGGGGGGGCTAGGGGTCTAAGCACCCCCTATACAGAATGTCTAGCCACTGCGTGGTGTATCTTGTATTTAAAGTCTTGTATTCAGTGGCGGTTTTTAGGGAGTGGGGTGCTCACCCCCCTTGGATTTTTTTGCATGTCCTATTTTTAATTGAATTACACTAAATGCTTGAATTGCTTTAATTATGGTGGGGGAGGACCAAAAATTGAAAATAGCCCCCTTGATGTTTTATCAAAACCGCCATTGCTTCTATTTCACGTCGACAGTACGTGTATTATTGGTTGGTTGAAATAACATTGTTGTTTACTTGTTATAGAGGTGAAAAGTCAAGTACACTTTACGTTTACCGAACTTTGAGTAGTACTTTAAAATACACGATATTTTTCACATTATACTATATAATTACCATCGCGATCATTGTACAAATATTTTATAGTATGACAACAAGAGGGCGCTATCAGTATACGATAGCTGCCGTGCACGAAAGACACGGTGCCGCCGTATTTCGCCACGTCGTCATTACACGGAGCCATCGAAATTACGTACGACGAAACGTCGTACGTAGTGATTCCATTGTAACGAAACCGATCGCGTTGTATTCAATTGGTTATTTGCAAACTCGTACATAATTTACAACTATTAAACATTAGAAAAAACAAAGTCGTGAAGAAATAGACAACGGAATACGTGTTTTTGGAAAAGAATATTTCGCGTACGCGTTCGTTTTTCATTGACGGTAGATAGCGCATTTGAGCTGTACCGTTTGTCTGATGGTATATTCAACAATTAATCTATTAAATCACCTATTTAATTGTAATTGTCATGAATTGGTGAGGTGTGATACACTAA
>WHPZ01583868.1:1723-15444 GCA_016617965.1 Macrosiphum rosae | reverse complement strand
TAAACATTTTAGTAGTAAAATATATGTATAATTTTTAAATTATTTTAGATTATGCTATATAAAATTATATTTTACATGTTTAGGTTAAAGAACGCAATTAAAAAAATATTACCATCAGTTGTAGAACAATATAATCTGGAATGTAATAAAGTTTTAGATCAAAGGTATGTCAAGTATTTTCAATACTATTAAATATTTTAAGTTTTAACTAAGCATATTTAGCAATTTTATTGTTTGTTTGATTAATGTGACAAGCAAATGTTAAATACTAAAATAAGTTTATTTAAATAATTTTTTTTGTCACCTGTCCCAATAATTTTATTTTTGATGCCAGTTGATATGTTGGAAAATTATATTTTTCTGTTCAACGGATAATTAATACTTTATTCTTCCCAGCAAGCAACCTGTCAAAAAAGTTACTGTCCAATTTGGATTAATATGAATTAATGTATTGATACGTTTTGTCTAATATATCAAATATTAGCTGATAGATGGGTTAGTCCCTAATCTCTACTGTTTGATAGAACAGTTTGGAAAATCTAGGAACCAAGAACAGTTTACTATTGATTACTATCAGTCATCTATACCGGACTCTATTAAACCAAGAACCCTTACATTAACATTTAAATTAATTTAACCTGCTGTAGTACTAATGCCTAATAGTAACCAAATTATTTTAATCACAATAATATTATAAAATGTATTTTACTAATAACTACATTATTGAAGAAAAAAAGGGAGTTATCGTGCTTTGTGTATCACCTGTATATTATAAATTATGTATAATATTATGTTAAAATTGTTTTTATTATGATTTTTTTCAGGAATGTTAATGGAACTTCTAATGATGGATTAAAGTCAAAACCTGGGCCTAAACGACCACGTCGTAAATTTCCTTGGAATGAAGAATTTAGGTATAATATAGTATTATAATTTAATATTTTTTGTTGAACTACAATATCAATATCTGTGACATCTTTTTATAATTTTCAATATATTTAAACAAAATTAAAGCAATATGATATCAAAAAAAAAAAAAATTGTGAAGTTAGCGTTGATTAATAATGATCTATAAATGTATGATAATCATTTATTAATATCTTGCATACTGAAACTTATTGATTGCTATAAAACTGCATAATAAATAGTTATGTTAACGCAAGGTCATGCTCAAGGGGGTGGTTAGGAAGTTCAACCCCTCCCCTCCATCTACTTTTTACAAATATAAAATATATACTTACATATAATTACAATAATTTATTGGGGACAAATCTAGTTTAGCTTCAATGCAAATTTTTTCAATTTTTTTTTTAGAAACTTTTATTACTAGTTAAAAACAATGTTGTAAAAATGAATTTCCAGAAATAATGAGTTTTTAAGTTATAGCCTTACAAAGTCTTTCGGTGTACGCATTCGTACGACGCAATATTTTACGGCTCATTTGATCTTTTCTGTCTTACTAAACAACCTTTTTTTAAAATTGTTTTTGTTATAATGTACCTATGTAGTTGAGCATGCTGAAAACTTAGCCATGAGAACTCTTAATTTGATAGTCAGAATTATTTTTAAGTTATAGCGAATTAAAATTTTTGGTATTTGCATGTACACAATACACACCCGGTTTGGTCACTCTCTGGCTACGCTCCCTCAGACTATCAAAATCCAAAACATCCCTCGACTTGTTATATAAAACCACCATAGGTTAGATTAAGTCACTGTGTCAGAATTATTTTTGCACCATAATTTTTAAAACTGATTTACCTAGTTTTCATATAGTAAATTTAAAATTTGTTATAAGCTCGGTAAACAATAAGCGTTGTGTGAAAATCGTGTATTTTGTAAGGCTATAACTTATACCACAAAAAATGATGATTTCCGGCAATTTATTTCTGCACCATCGTTCTTAACTGGTTATAATACAAAGGTTTCCGAAAAATGAAAGGTGTTCTAAACTTGATGTATACTGCTAAATTTATCAAATATTTTGTTTGAAAAAAATAAATTCAAAACTCCTTAGCACGCTTCTGTAATTATGTGATATGATATTCTTTAAACCATAATAAATCATTATTACAGCGCCTAAACAATTACATAGATTTAGTAATGTGTTAGCTGTCAGCATAATAGTAAATTTTAAAAGAAAAATGTCAACAAAAACTTAAATCCTCAAGTTTATATTCTTTGATTTTATTAATATGTTAAATAAATGCATGACAATTAAGAGTAAATAGTTTATACTTTTACAATTTATCAACAATATTACTTAATTTATTTTTTCAGAACATTAGTACGAGAAATTATTAATATCCGAAAGACTACCTATTCCAAAATCAAAAGATCCCACTCGATAGATATGTTTATACAACAATTTATAAATAATCAAATCAAACCATTATGGCCAGTTGGATGGATGAAATCTGCCAATATTGTAAAAGAACTTAAAGTAAAAGAAAAGGACTCTAGGTATTGTTTTTTTTTTTTTATTCAAACTTTTGTAAAAATAATATTTGTGTATTTTCGTCATATTTATCTTTAAGTTTTGAATTTAATGATTAAATGTTGAGAAAAAAAATTTTTTGCAGGCCTAAATTACCAAAAAAACAACCGTTACATAATAGTCCAATTAAATTGCTAAGTGCTATTAAACTGGCTTCTGAACATAAAGTATCTAATTCTGCTATGAACAAATCGCATAAGTGGAATAAACAAAAATCTTCAAAAATGTCCGACCTTAATACTGGAACAACCACTAAATCTACTAGTCAAACTCCATCACCAACACCGTCTACAACATCTGCTTTAAAGCAATTTTATAGTCCTCCTCACACTGTAGCCATCAGTACTATAAGTAATGATACATGTCCTTATCAAGCTACCATTACGACTAAAGCAATTAATGGTTGTAAACAAAAAGAATCTGAAAACAACAGTGTTATTGTAAAAACAGAAGCACCTAGTGGAGATATATTAGATTTATCACCAAATAAATCTAGTGCAATACCATTTGCATATAGCAAATTAAAAGATGTAACTGTAATTTGCAATAATACCTCACAAGATAATAACAACCCTTCAAAAACGGTAAGAATGAATAACGTTTGAATATGTTTAGTTTTTTACCCACCTAAAAAAATATATTATTTTAAATAAAGTTACTATTTTTTATTTTTTTTTTTATATATATTTATTTTTTTTGATACTACATTTGTTATGGCTTAATAAAATCATATGTTCAAATTACAATTAATTTTATAAAATTTAAATTAATCAATAGTATTACATCTTTGTTTTATGGATGCTTTTGATCAATTTACAAAACTATTAATATATTAATGTACACATTGGCTATAGTTCTTTTCCTTATTTCACACTTATTTATTATATTCTGTTTTATGCATGTAACAGGCTATATATAGTCACATAGTAACTTGACTTGGTTTTGCACTTCAAGGTGTTTGTTAAGGCTCGGTCAAACACAAAGCGGTCTGCCCGCGCGGGCACTGTAAAATAATACAACCGGACCGCTGCCCGCCGTGGTTAGCATACCCGTACACCATGGCAGCCCGCTCTCTGTTTGACTGAGCCTTTAATGGTTTGTTATTAATATCTTGTATTATATTAATCATCATATTTTTTCAATAGTTTTGTGGTAATCATAATTTTTTATTCATAATCCGTGATTGTAAAATTGAAGGATTGATTTTATCTGTAATTACTAATTATATTTTTATTGATTGTAATGGAAATAATGACACGAGAATCTGAGTTACTTAAATTACTATAACATTTATTGAGTCTATTAAGTAAAATTAAACGAAACAATTTACATTTAAATAAAATTACTACGTGTTTTCTTATATCTTTGTGTATTTTGGTTAACATATTAATTATTTTTAAATTACTAAATAACTGAATCTTCGTTGCCAGTGAAAGCACACCAATAGTGTAGATAGGGGTAATGGGGAAATGCACAGTTGACTCGAAGATATTTATGTTGAGGTAAGCAAAGGTTTAGTTTAAAAAATAAAAGTTCAATTGATTTACTTAATTTACACCACTGGGGTCAGCCCTATAAAAAATAATTTGATGTATGTAACTTTAAAAAGTTTTAAAAAAAAATGTTATAATTTATTGGATAAAAGTTAATATTTACGTAAAATCAGTTAATGGATATTTTACCTACTTTTAATGAGGCTAATTGATTCACCTTATTATTTTTGGTTAGAAGACAATACTATATTGTTTATGTTTGCTATCTATTATTATAAATGTCATTAATTATGTTGTATTTGGCTTCAAAATGGTCCTATCCCTGAAATATTAGATATTATCCAGTTGATATTTAAAAAAAAAAAATCGTTAGTAAAATGTAAATCATTTTAGAAAATAATTGTAACAATACCCTTGCTGACAGCATTAATCCAAATATATTTAAAATCTTGAAATCTACCACCTAAAGTTACTTATTGCAGAAGGATTAAAAACAAATATATTCAATTAAACACATAAATAAACTAGTTATCCAATTTAAAATTATGTATAACTATTCCAGATAATTTTACTGATTTAATTTTCAATAATGTTAAATCAAAATGCCCATAGTCAAACTAATCAAGGTAAATTGAAGAAAGGTTTGATAGTTGACACTTTTATGAAGTATATAGTATTATAGTATAATTGAGATAGGTCTGTTGTACAAAATTACACATGGCACTTGGTTTTTGTTCATAGCTTAATGATAAATTACTAATAAATAAAATATATTAATATATTAACGATATGGATTTAATCTAACGGTAATGGTTTTCTGACATTCTTCAGATTTTATGTTTGAATTTGATAGTTAAGCCAATGAATGATATTTCCATATACTATTCAATATACTATTATTTTTATACTAAATTGTTCTTTATCGTGATAACTGTAAGTGGTGCAGTAAAAATAAATTTATGTTATAATATTCCCTAAGCCCTTAAGTATTCTTATTTCTTGGCTGTAATGTTATAGTGCCAATGGCACCCTCAAATAAAATTTCAGGACGGGATACTTTGGTTTATTAGTTGTTTGAAAATTACAGACTTACACTATAATTATAAACTAAAGGGAGTTATTGTTGACCATGGGTATTAACTTCCAATTAGGATAGACATTTTAATAACATAACAATTGTTCCTATATTTATTTTAAAGTAGCTCATCATACTTATGAATAAAGGCACATTAAAAATTGAACATACAGCACATAACAATGAGATTTTTATCATAAATAGGTATATTTTAGTCCTAAGTGAGTAGTGACAACTATTTTAGGTAAACTTCGCTTGATTGATTTAAAATATTTAAAGAAATTAGGTTTGGTCAATATTTTGAACATGTTTGCAGGATTTGCAAATTAGTCCGAAACACATGGCTCATCAGCCAATTTCGCGAAAGCAAAGATTGCTTCAGGAATTGCATAATAAACCTATGACTGACCAACAAAGGTTATCAACCAATATTTTTACTGTTGATCGACAAAGCACAAAACCAAAAGTTGGTTTGCATACACATTGTATATCATATGTTTAGTAAACTAAAATATTAATCGTTTTGTATTTGTTAATTAAGGATGACAATTCTATTTCGTCGTCAAATAAATTAGACTGTATAAAAGTTGATGAAAAGTCAACCGCTAAGGATATGTTAAGTCAAATCATCAATGAATCTTTAAAGGACAATACATCGCCATTACCTACACAATTTACAACTAATAATTTCTATAAAATTGTATGTGGACAATTGGTTCATTTTGCTTACTATTATTTCAATATTAAATTATCATATTTTGGTGTTCAGAAAGATGAGACTAAATCACCAACCCCAGTCGTAGCCAAACAAGAAATTAAAAATGAATATTCAGATTGGCCACACAGCGATCGAAACACTACATCTAGAACTCCATCAAGCCATCGATCGTCCAGTGCTGAGCTTGCAGAGAAAGAAGCACAAGAAGTAATTAGAGACTTGTTAGTATTGAATCAATTATCTTGTTCGTCACGAACCACTAAAGATAATACTTTCAAAAAACATTCATCTATCTATTCCTCTCATTCACCGGATACACTGGTTAGTTCACCGTTAGGAGTCATACACCATCCAGCTTATAGGAATTCCTATAGCACAGTATGTATTGGTTGAGTTGCAAAATTTGAAATCAATACTATTGGTTTGAGTAAAAATTGGGTATTATTTTTTAGTCAAGCAGTACAATTGGCAAATCAACACATGGGACAACAATAGGCATACCAAAAATGAGTATTGGTTTCCAGGATGAGTTTCTTAAGCACATGAAAACCGAAGAACCCAGTTCGCGCTTAACTTCAGAAAGTTTTCAGTAATTAATTATTGTTATTAGACATATGGAGTTTGTTTTTTTTAATTGATCACTTTTGCAGAAAACATGGTATACCACATTATGGTCTAATACAAACTAATTCTCAAATGTCAGATGTAAGTCGATTTATTATTGGCAAACTTCTAAGTATTTAATTCAGACAAATTAAACTAATGTCTATAAATACAAATAATTTCAGAACTTATTTCAACAACAATTTTTTTCAACATTGAACACAAAATCAAATAAAGATAATATGAGTCATAATTCAATAACGTACAGTAGTAAGTTAATTTAGTATGAGTAACATTTAATTTGTGCTAATTAAAATATTATATTTCAGGTAAAAACGAATAAAATAAATACATTTATATGTACTAATATAGTACAATACTATAAAGATATTTGATACAGTCATTAATATCTTAAATTCACTATGTAAGAGTAATATTATTTTTGTTTTTATTTATATAATTAGTATTATATTAAACAAGTAGTATTATAATAACTATTGAGGATAAACCTTGTGATTAATGTAAAAAAAAAGTAATATATGTACATTAGGTATATTTAAAAAATAAATGTTCATGTATATAATATTGTATCATCCATATTTATTTGCTCAGTGTACATTCCATTAAAGTCCATCCTAAAAATAACAAGGACATATTAATGTTAGTACATTGTTGTTAACTATATTTTATAACCTTTTTTTTATAGGCCTTGTCATAAGTTCAATTTTGTATTGTATTTTCTTACCTGTACAAAAAATTGTATATAATATTACCGTTGTCTAAACGACTCATTTTTCTTATACATTTTAAGAGGTCAATCATTGCAGCTGTAAACTTGTTTTCTAATATTTGTATACTTTTTTCAAAATCCAGTTTCAGGTGATTCAGATGACTTTTGGTTAACTGAAACAGTATAAATGAATCAAATTAAATTGTAGACATGTTTGATAAAATAACTAATGATAACATAACACCAATCTAAATTTAAGTACAAAAAATAAAGGAATGATGATTTTTAGTACAAATTTATCAGAGTTAAAGAGTTTTATAAATAACAATAAGTTTTAAGATTCTTGAATATAATAAATTCATATTTAACAGTATTATAATTTACAAAATGGACTTGGTATAACAATGTTGAAAACAAATAATCACACCTAAATGTAAAAGTGATTAATTATTATTAATTATTTTTTAATTGGTTGTGCTGGGATAAATTTTTTATTCAAAAAGTTTTTATGACTTATAAAGTTAGTTAGTTTATTATTCAGATTAATAATTAAATGTAAGTTTAAAAATATATTTTAATGTATTAATAAATAGTTTCAAGAAATTGACAAAATATAGTTAATCTTTTTTAATGAAAATAGTAAACTTGTTCAGAACAGTACTGATAACTTATATAATACATCAAACTGTAATTGATGATTAAACTATAAATACATTAATTTTGTACATTTTGTATGGATCATTAATTTCGTGGGTCGCTAACATTTTCCAAAAAGTGAGCCACATCATAATTTGAAATATGTGGTGGTTTACCACAATTTGTTTGGGTATACTATTTATATAATAATATTCTTTTTTCCATCAGAAAATTGTATGTTTTCCTTCACTCATAATATATACTTTACTTTATTTATAGCGTAAAAGTGTTTAACTTTAAGATTACTCACATGATCTACAGATATCGGTATAATTCATTTTTAATAAGATCGACCTATATTCCTCTAAATATTGACCTTAATGACCCCTAATTTAGGCTATCTATTAAGAAAACTTTATTTCTGCAACCGGTCAGCAAGACTAAAACAGTCAAAAGTCATTGTATATTGTCTAGCAATATTTTTTAACAAACATAAATTAACTTCAGTCTGTTACAGTACGACTAAGCAAGAAAGATTTTAGGTTGTCAACTTTGTTATGTATATTATGTATTATGTAACATGTGTATACAATATACATGGTATAATATTGTAAAGTTGCCTATATGTACTGGGTTGGCGACTTAATAATAAAGTTGGACACTTCATATTATGTAAAATTAATTTCTAACTAATGGTTAACTACTAAGAATATAATAGGACAGAGTTAACAATAATCAAAATATAATTATAACTTACCAAAATATAATCACTGAACTCTGTACATAACTCTAATAAATATCGACTACTTTTCATTAAATCCGGATTGGTGACCATACAATTTTTTAAACAAAGGTTTAAAAATTTTTGTTGTTCATCTAATAGCTCGTCAACATTTTTTACCTTGATAAACATAACACTATTAATATAATGTTAACAATTTTATGAAGTATAAGTACTTTGTATTGAATAGCAGATGTAAAAGCTTGCCATTGTGTCTCAATTACTTCTTCAAACATATAATATTCAAGATTTTGAACAAATAACAACATATTTTGCCTTAAGTTAAAAGCCTTTTTGTAAGTAACTGCTGAAGAATCTGGCATATTTTTTAAATGTTTATCACATAGCCATACTCTATAACAATGTAAAATTATTAATTAATAAGAATTTAGCTTTAATTGATGCAACACTAAAACTTGTCACCCCAGCACATGCAATAATGCAAATGATATTATAATACAAATTAAAGATAATGGTGACTGGTGTAACCTATAAAAAAATTTAAAATTATTAGAGATACATTTTATTGCAAAATATTCAGAAATTACTTTGCTGGGAAATAGAGCACATCATTTTATTAAAAACTTATTGTTATGACTGTCTTACAAAAGTTATCATTATTTTTATTTTGTTATGTAACACATTAGAGAAAGTATATGTTTAATACTTTAAAAAATGATATAATAGACACTTCTCAGGAAGCTTACTCGATCATGTGCAAGTACCCTCAAATAATTCTGATTTTTTTAAAATAATTAATAATGAAAATATATAAATGTAAATTTTAAACAAAATAAATACCAACTATACACAATACGTACATTCAATTTCTTATTGATTTTCTTTAAACAATAAATTAAAAACTGAAAAAATAAGTTTAAACTGGTTATTAAACATGCAATAAATAATTGCCTTATATTCATTCGGAAAATTATCATTCAATCAAAAATTGAGAATATAAAAAAATATAACATTAGAATAATGAACTTTTCATTATAAATCAATAATAAAAATAAATTTCACTAGAAATTTGCTAAGAATATATTAAAAGCATTAATTCCTTAGCTTATTCAGTTAAATAACCTATACTATGACATCTATATTGTTCGATTAAAGAAAGTGGTATCAGCACGTGTTATCTCCGATTTACAAGAGTATAACATAACAAATTGTACGCTCAGCAGATCATGTTTAGCTTCGTTAGCTTAAAAATTAAAGTGAATTGAACTCTTATAAAACTTAACGTTAATATTATTATCCAGGCAATCTCATAGACATTATTATACTTTTATTTTAAAACGAGTTATAAGTATTTTAAAATTGTAAATTGTTAATACATCTTAAGACACTAATAACTGGCTTTAAAATTAAAATATAATAAAAAGCGTATGAGGTTTCCTAGATAATAATCTTACCTTTAAATTTTATAAGAGGTCAATTCACTCAATTTTTTTAATTAACGTAGCTAAACATGATCTGCTGAGCGTACAATTCAACTGTTATGCACTTGAAAGATGGAGACAAGACACACGGGTGCCACAATCTCTTAAATATTAATAATTCACTTACTTCAGTAGTTGACGTTCAACATTTTTGCATAATAGTAATAACCTGAACAATATCTGATAATTAGAGATAACGGTTTCATTAAATATTAAAGAAACTGGCCATTGAGTTGTTAATCCCAAGCAGAATGATTGTATTCCCAATAAATTTGAAGATGGTTGAAAGTTTGTATAATCTATACAGAACACAAATACAAATCAATTTATAGTATAATGTTAATAATTTATTTTGTGATTACTAATTATAAATTTAATATACACTATACAGTTACAGCTATGTTTGTTCCAACAATGAATTCTTTTCTGAGTTTCTAATATTTTTGAAAATTATTACATTTTAATACCAATTTTCTATTTTTACTTAAGCTAACAAAGAGTTATTTTTTAAGCATGATTTTTCTGCAAAAAATAAAATGTTAAATACATTTTTCATTTTGGATTTGTGGAGTTCCAAATTTCAGCAAATGAATTACTGGTCTGTTTAAAATTTAGAAATTCATAAATAAATTAGATATTCTACTCTAAAAAGAAAAAAATTAATTTAGGATTTAATTTGTATTATACTTGTTATCAGTAACTATTTAGAACCTATATTAGTTAATTAACATAATGTTAAACCATTAAGTTAATACTTTTTCTTTTACCTTTTTCTTTTTCAGTTTGAATAGCAAGTATTTGAAATATTTGAAAACTCAATGGATCTTTTTTTAATTCCATTTTTATATCATCTTTGTACTGGTCTACACATCCAACATTTACTCTTAAACAAATATCTAACAGTGATTCTAATCGGTTGTAGACAATATCATCAGTTGGTTTTTTCAATTCTTCATCACATACATCCAACAGATGTACTACAAAATCTCCTTGTTCTAGTAGAAAATAGCGTTTAATTGATCTGAAATTTTTTTTTTTTTCAATGACAGTATTAATTTTAAGATAATTAATTTACTTTAATCTGTTCATAAGGTCATAATCAATAAGTAGTACATTTAACAGACTACTACTTGCAAACATATAAGCATTATTTATAGTTTTGAGATAATTTGTTGAATCAGAACACCACATAGAGTATACTAGTTTTTCATCATTAGTTGATGTGTAAATCAAATTTGATTTATTTGGAATATCTATGAAAAAATTAAAAAAATTAATTATTAATTTTGTTATGCTGGTAAAATAACTAATTACTTACTACAGTGATAAAGTGCATTTAAGTATTTTCCAGTTCGTAAAATAATTTCTTTAAATTTTTCCAAGTAGGATGGAACATATTCATTCCTAACCGTATAGCATCTATTCCAATATTTCTCTGTGTCATCATTTAATATTAGGTTACCACATTTAATCATAAACTAAAAAAATAAAAAAATTGTGACTTCGCAAAATGCATCAGTAATAAAATATAAAAATAGTAAATCATACCTCATCACAAGGGTCAAATACTTGTCCTTTAAAAATCCATTTTTCTAAAGATTGGAAAAATGGAATAGTTGACACTTCAACCATTCCTGCCAAAAGTTTTTTAAGTGATTCATCAATATAACATTGAGTCATTTCTTCATGTAATACTGATAAAGTCTGACCACCTTTCTTCTTTTCCTAACATTTTCGTAAAATATTAAAATATATATAAATATTTCCAAAATGTTACTGTTTTATAATTATTCACTTGTGTTATTGTTGATACAATACGGGCTACAAATTCCATTTTGTAAACATGTGCCTGAGCTGCAAATGATAATGATTGTAAACCAAGTTCTCCAGACTTATGTTTGCTTTCGAGACATATTATAAAGTTCTATAAAAATTAAAAGAGTACAAATGAATACATATCTATTATTTATTTAATATTTCTAAGTCACCAATTTATAAAATTATAAATTATAAAAAAAATGGTGATAATATTTAAATATTATAAGATTTACTTAATAAAATGTTCATTAAAATAAATCTTACCAAATAATCACGTATGAATTTACTCATATAACAGGCTAATGCTTGATTAACATATCCATTATGGCTCTGACGATTTTCTTCACTATATCGACAAATAATGGTATAAGCTGATACTAGTCTAAGTATTTTTGGCACTATACATTTAAACTGTGGATCTAAGCAAAAAATTAAACAACTTAGATTAAATCCCTAACTAAATTAAATTGTATAAAATAAATACTGTAAAAATTATTGAAATCTGAAGTCAAATTAATTAACTTTAAAAATATTATTTTATAGTATCAGTTAATTCAAATATATTTAAAATTAAAAATGGCAGGAATTTGTCAGACATCTTTAAATTAAAATTATAGAAAGACATTTACAATATTATTAATTAGTAGTATTAAATAAGAATGTTAAAATAAAACAGGTTTAAAAACATATAGAAACATGGTTTTATATTTTATAGTACTTATAACTTAATATTTAATTTTCTCCGTATTGGTTTATTATTATGTATGTTACAAGAATACTCCTCCAATGGCTCCAATTAAATAACAATTATTGCCTCTAGTTGTCATCAATCTATTAACAAACCTACACCCTTATTAATATTAAATTATTAACAAACCTATGGCCTTATTAATATTAAAAGTAATTGGTGTCTCAAGTTTGTTTGGATTGATAAATTTAGTATGAAAACCCTGAAGACAAGACAGAATATCATCAACTAAGTCATGTTCTGCTGGATATGTTGTATCTATAATAAAATAATACAATTAAAGAATTATTTAATATATTAGAAATAAATCAATTAATATCCATACCGGAACTTGTCATGGGTATATTAAAATAATCCAGAGCTTGATATTTTCTTAAGTTTTTCCAAAGTGGGCTTTGTTTACAAACACTTTTTTTCAAGACTACTTTCTTCTCTCTAATTTCTTTTTTCATTTGTCTTTGTTTTTGAAATTCATTTCTTTTCTATGGGAAAAAATGTTTTGAATAATAAGTACCTTTGTATTGCCTAGACCGGTAATTCAACCAAGGGTTGAAAAAATAATTTCTAACCAACAACAGCAAAGGAGTCATTTTATAAAAAAAATATTTACGTATAATATATAATCTAATTTTTTTTTTTAATTTTGTTTTGTATAAACTTATATTATACTTTACATTTTAGTATAATGAATTTATCAAGTTCTCTCAATTTATCTATATTAGAATTAAAATGTGCATGAGTTAAATTTATAGAATGGGGAAAAATATATAATTATCTTAATAATACACCTTTTATCCTAGGTATTTGTTTTACCTAGAGACAATTTTTGAACTAGAACTAAGTAATTAGTTTTAATTTTAAAATTAAACAAATAATTTATACATACATTTTGAAAAAAAAGCCCCTTACCAACAAACACCAAACATTCAATGATTATGCTTTAATGATATTTTTTTATTATTTAATTTAACATTTAACAAAATTTAAAGCAAGGTTCCGAGTAAGTAGTTAATTTTGTAACCAAAAAGTCTGAAAATTATATAAATATTGTTTTATTTATAGTTATTTTAAGTTCAAATTTGTATAGGGTGTTACCACTGGGTACCCTCCCTAATCATAAGATTCATGTCAACCTATTTTTTCTGTCAATTATCAAACCTACTTATTATACATAAAAAAA
>WHPZ01583867.1:0-30169 GCA_016617965.1 Macrosiphum rosae | reverse complement strand
TACACACACATGTGATATACATATAATTATACATATTAATATCGATGTTGAATAGGTAAGATCAATGTCTATAGGTATGCTAAGCGATAACGGACACCTACGATTACGAATTACAACGTAATATTATGATGTAAAAAATGTAGAGCATTAAAATATTCATGTGGCATTATATAGGTAGGTACATACATGTTATTATCATCTGGTCATAAATAGGTAGGTACTACAGTATACCCATCATAATTTATTATTGTTATCTATGATAATACAAACAAAACTAAGAAACTCACTCTCATTTCGGTATGACGGGTATACGAGAACAATTTCTCTTAATAGGATTTTCGCTTTTTAATATTAATCAAACAGTAACAATGCAATGCATAAAATAAAGCTATACATTATATTTATATATAATATATGTATAAAATATATTATCACACGGTGAACGTCATTTACAGTGATCGACGAGAAAGAAAATTGATTCAAAACAGTGACAATAGTGCGTAATAGCAAAAAAATTGTTTATAGTGTTTATACACTAGGGTATCGGGCATGTAACAAATTGTTTTGCGTTGTACACTCCTCTATTCAATTTTTATTTCATCAAAATCTAAATGATTGATTACGCAAATTATTCAAATTTTTTTTTTTTATCTTGTAATATTATAAACGTCGTATTTACTATTTATATAATTAAACGTTGAAAGAATTTGAATCTCGTTATCCGTTTCAAATAATTTAATATATTATGTTTTTTGGTTAGGTGAGGTTTTTGGTCGATCAAAAATGTTGGCACCTAAAAGTATAATATTAAATGTAAATTAACGAATGTTTGGATTTTACTAGGTACCCTTGAGTTTTGATTTTTCAGTACCTAAGTATAATAATATACACGATAATATATTATAAGTTGTATAGGTGTTGTGAATATATTTTATATCTATACATATAAATCGATCCTATTTTATTATTATTATTTATTATCAACCATACAAAATATTTGACAATAGAGTAAATGAATACATTGGTTTTATTAACTTACGCGTGTTTGTAGTATTTTTTGTGAGTAATTACTTTGCAGAGCAGAAAAAACATACTCCAATATTTAACATTGAGAGTTTTATGGTTGTGAATTTTATGTTGTTGATACTTTGGGGGATCAAAATCAGTAAAATCTCTGTATTTTTCTTAATAATCGTACAAAAACCAGCGGAAAACCTAATATTATTTCATTCAACAACATTTTTGTTAGAATAGATTTTGTTATTTTATTGTATTTCAGAAAGGTATCACGTACCGAACCCTGACCCCCATGATTCAACATCTATTATGACTTCTAAATTGCGCTGTAGAGTCACTCGTTATATGTAAACAAAAAACTAAGATACTGTTTTAATAATAAATAAAGTTAAATGTTTCATAACTTTTTAGTTCTAAATAACGTGAAATTAATTTTTTTCGTACTTTTGTAATCATTGAGTAGGTACTAAAAACGATTGAATTCAAATGTAGCACATCCATTGCATTGAGATCTTTAATGGTGAGGTACATTCAACTAAACAATAGGGATGATTCCTTGATTGTTTTTATCCATATACAATCATATTTCAAATAATATTTGAAAAACCTTTATAAAAAAATTAGTTCTGATTAAATAATTAATAGAAATAAGTTTCATTGTTGTACAATAATGATTTAAAACTGTATGTAAGTACCTACCTATATTTCTATAATAAAGAGTAAGAAAAAAATGTTATTTGTGATGACTGCTGACCACACTGTTATACTTAGTCATATATTGTTAAATATTTACGTGTATTTAGTTCAATCAACACTGTTAAAACCGTAAACCTTATCAGTGTTATTTATTTCATAATCATCATCAATCGATAAAAATGTAAATCCTAATTTTATTCCGGTCAGCATTTTTCGGAGTGCTATCGAATCATGTCCGATGCATTATAATAACTCCTAGGCCACACCCGGTAATGGGCATTTGAAACGTATTATAATGTTATTACATTATACAGCTAAAAGTATATTATATTATAGGTGTGAACTGTATAATATATGTATAGGCACCTATATATTAAAATATTAAATAATATACATTTCCCACATAGCCATATCGCATTTACCTAATTAGTAATTAGTATCTACCAATTATTGTTTATTACAAATATTTCTATTGACATACCCAAAGTGGGTGCTATATATTATAAAATATCTAATTAAATGACATGAATCAAAAAATGTATATGAGTTAAATCAAAACATAGCTTATAATTTAATTTTAGTCGTAAAAAAACCGATGGGGGGAGGTAGGTAACCGCTTTGTTATACATTCGAGTATTCCTCTTCATTGAGTAAGTCACAGCTGCAATATTGGTAGGTATGTATTAAATTTGAATTCAATGATAAATAATTGCATATATGAAAAACGATTCTGAGCGAAGGCTGAACTGATTCTGTCTGTCAGCCTATATTACTAAGTATATTTCATGATATTGCTATTAACGTAGTTTATTTTACCATTAGTATAAAGATATATTTCATGATAACTTTTTTGATATTGCTATTAAAGTAGTTTATTTTACCATTTGTATAACGGTTTATTTTATGATAAGTTTTTTGATATTGCTATTAAAGTAATTTATTTAAGTATCAGTATTACGGTAGGTTGATTTAATTTTTGCCGAAAATATTGCATTTATTATATTACTATTAATATTTTAAAGTTTTAAAATTCTGAAAGTACTTACACATACTATATACTTACTATATAAATTTGTTAAATTTATATCTTTGAACGCTCGTAATTCATAAACAAATATTGTGGATTTACCATCTATTTTTTTTTTCAATTATTATCAACTTAGATACTATAATAGGAACCTTGTATTAGGTACGTTTTTAAGGTTTTGGACCTATAAAACATTTTTTTATCGAAATTTTTAGAAAAATAACAAAAATCAAAATCAAACAATGGTCTTATCGAAGACGATGTAGCTTTTTAACCAAGGTTACCAAACAAAAATTTTATTAAATTTGAGTTTACATATTCATTTAACAGGTTAGGTTAGTTAGGTCACTTTAATGTATTACATTTGAATTAAATGATAAATAACTACATAGGCTCACTCGGAACAATAATATTTTATAACTAATGAAAAACGACTAAAGATTTAATGAAACACTGGTATGATTTGTAGCCTATGAAATGCACTCTAGTTATGAATATTTGAAAAACGATTATGAAAGGAAACTGTTAACCTCTGAGGACTGTCTCCAAGGATATTTTATTATTTATTTCTTTAACCATGTAAGTAATTTAGTATTGTATTAGTAAAAGATAGATTGAGATATTTTAACGTATATATATTTTTTTTTGGGCTGAGTAAAATTTTTTTATTTTTGAGAGACTGATTTTCGAAACGCTTTATTTATATTTTATTGCTATAAAAACGCAAATTAACAATAAAAAAAAAAATTCAATTCAATTCCTTGCAAAATGTAGCATATTATTATATTTTTCCACTACATTATACCCAAAAATGCATGTATAATATGATATCTGAAATTTCCTTGAAGAGGTAAAATATATCTAGTAGCATGCTACAAATTTCTGATTTTTTATTTTACCAAAAAAATTATATAATCCTTGTATATAATATGATTTAATTACTTTATGATATTATATTATCGTTATTAACTAATTATAACATTAATACCTATCTAAGTCAATAACGACGCACCTACCATAGAACGATGTGAATAGGTTCGTGGTAACTTAAATTAATTAGTCTAAATATTTTGAAAACTGTCAGGTATAGGTATAAAAAATTCTAATATATTGATGAAAATAATTGAAGTGCCTACAATTATGAATTAAAATTGATCAAATTCCAACAAAATAACTGAAACCGTTGTAGCTTATTTAGGCCTATTTAGGCTTATTTAGAAATTAGAATAACTATTATAGTATTTTTAATATTTTGAAATTTCCATAATGTATTACATTTACAAGCTTTACCGCTGAACAAAAAAAAAAAACTATAGGCCTTAATACAAATCAACAAAAGTTAGAAAAATGATGTAACTATATATTCGAAATGACTTTAAAGTTCAAATAGATCAAACCAATCCAAAGTATTTTGAAAGTGTTATGAAGTCTATAAGCTATTATACATTTTTGGTGAATGTTTCAAGTTCCTTCAGTTATTATAATATAATATTATTTTTACTGATTTCAATATTAATGTCATGAAAAAAAGACACACATGTAAACCAGTAAGGCATTACATACAACTCTCCGCTCATAATCTTAAACCTTTAAAACTTTTTATTGTTAGGTGTGAAATAAGCTGTTATTTTATTTTTCCTGTATGTTAATAAAATAATTTCTCACATTAAACGGACTTAATGCTTTTAAAACAAAAAACAAAAATGAATTTGAAATTGCTGAAACTTGCACGAGCGGAAAGTGTGACTATTATGTTTGACACAATAATATATTAGACAGTAAAAAAAATATGTTAGTGCCCAGGGGGCATGGGGCAATTTACCTTAATTTAGAATCATAATGCATGTCACGTAGTACGCTGGATGTATTAATGCATTTCATCCGTTGCATATGGATTAGGTAAGTCAAACATCTATAGCTTAAAATACCTACTAAAATGTTTAATAAACGTTTGTATGATAACGTAAACGAATTGATAAGATTGATAATATTATTACAATGCCTCATCCTCTAGATGCGAAAGTTTGCTCATATTATATCTTTGGCGTAGGTACACGTACCTAAATATATTATATAGGTACATTATTATAATATTATATATAGGTACTAATAACAATCTACGTAGAAAATGGTTGTACAAAGGTATTGTATATCAGGCATATATGATACCAGCTAGTGTCTGTTTGAATAATAATATATTACATTACAATTTCAAAGTTCAACGTTCTAACCATACACGCTCGAATATCATTGATATAATGTAAAATTATTAAAATTTGAACAGTTTAAAAATATATTGTTTTGTGAGAATCTGATGCCAGAGTTTTTTTTTTTGGCTGGATATTTTAAAAGTAATGATATTTAGTCGGACGAAAAAAACGGTGCAATGCAAAACTTATGGTATATTTCGTTATTAAATTTGGAATTTATTGGAAAAGTTTTCTGGTTTTCGTATACTGGCCGTCACGTATAATATTACAATCTCGACAAACAATACAAACTCGAAATGTCTTCGACAAACTATAGGTAGGTATTATGTAACATCGCTGGATGACTGAATGACACCCGTGCGATTATTATTCATTCCTTATTATTAAGGTGTGGATTTTTATCGAAATATATAATTTGACTGAATGCCAGTTTCTTATAATTACTATTGAAAATAAACAAGTTTTATAACGCATTGAATAAAATAAAACGTAGGTATTTATTTAATTATAAAACCATGTGATTCACATTTATTCTCATATTTTTAAGTAAATACATATGTATTTTTTTATATATTGTACCTCCATATTTAATAAATATTTCGTATTTTAGATTCTGAGCGTAGCAATGAATTAATTGGTTTTATAATGAAATATGATTTTTTTTTAGTGTCTTAAGGCACTTTATCTAGTAGATAAAATGGTCTGATCCATCAACTTAGATGGAGTTTTCTGGTACCAAATTGAAAAGTTGGAACTTTAAATAAGTAAAAATTGAAAATTCTCAGTAAGTACCTACTTTTTACTATAAAAAGTAGGTACTGAGAGTCTGAGGACGTTTATCGGGAAAAATAAAAATCCACATTACCTAATAATATAGTAAACTTAATTAAACTTAACTACTTATCTATTTTGTAAGTATTTAGTAGGAAAAAAACTTAGTAAGAACTGAAATTAAGTCCTGGTTATTTAAATATATTTTAAATCCTAATATATACCTGCCCATGGCTACGGTATTCTTGATCTACAGAGTCCCGCAACTCTCCTTGGATATCTTATATTTAACTGCCCCCCCCCCCCGAATTACAATACTTTAATATAATTGTAAATGTTTATAAAAAAAAAATAATATTTAAAAACTATGTTTATTCATTTTATGGAAACCACATAGTAGATTTTCTAATCACGATTTTATAACCTCTACTGCTATGAATTGTGCTGTTCAATGTCTGAGACATCTGAGGTTAAAAAAATGTTTTGTTTCACACCATTTTAATTTTAATCCAGCACCGTAGTGACCGTAGCGTTATATTCTGTGGTAGCACGAGCAAAGTAAAAAAAAAAAATAGTGGCGTCTTGACAGTGTAATATATCTTGAAGCTGAGTTTGCTCATTTAAACCTCATAAATTTCGTTGTTTTTTACGCAGTTCATTAACTAACGAACCACTCAACCTATTTATTTAAAATGAGCATCAAAATGTCAGAAATATTATGGAGAACATACTTCTGGAATGATGTGTTAATGTGGTAAAATTAATCCCATTGATTCGTTAATTTTTTACTCTCATCAGACATCATAATAATGAACTCTATAAAGTGAAGTTATATATGAATGAAATGTGGCAACTTGAATGAGTAAAAAGATAATGAATAATCTAGACGTCGAGCGTATGCTATACAGCCGGGTCTCCAAATATTCCGTTATCTCCGTAATAATGCTCCCACCACAGTTCGTAGTTCGTAAAGCCATTCGGTGGGGATGTAAGTACAAATGGCATCGGACGAGCTGCAGCGGTGCCGAGGTGGCCAGTTGGCGTTTTTTACTCGAGAGTCGAGGGTATTGGTGTGTTTGGGCACTCGTGCTGTATAAGTACTATTAACTATATTATAACTATTTACAATAAGTAAATGCATCGATGTACGTGGCATATTACATTCGAAAAAGAAAGTAATCAAAACGTAAAATAAAAATTAGTGACATCACACCAAAAATCCCTCAACGTTGTTTCGTGTAAAAAAAATTTTATTGTTGAGTGTACCCTGTTTTCTCGTCATTAAGACAAATGTAACTTATGAATTACATTTAAATTCAATGGCAACTAATTATTTACGAAAAACGATTCTGAACGGAGACGGACAGGCACTCTAGTATGTATTACCAAGTATATTTTAATATAATATTATACATTTACTAGGGGCTTTACCCACTGCTCGCCCAATTAGGTTAGTAGGTTAGTAAGTTAGTCATAAGTCTTAGGCCACTACTATAAAGCACAGTTAATAGGCCATGCCCCAGCCCCTCGAGGAAGATTTCCCCACTTACCACTCGCTACTCGACAAACATGTCGCATTTACTATATTATTAACTATTATAATAGTATATAATATTGTCATATTTATATCATATATTGTTGTTATTATCTTTGGAGTTAATAATGACATATCATAAAAATCCTAACTCAATTTCCAAAACCATAACAATAAATTGTGCTAAAAGGTTTTATTTTTCTTTGAATTTTGTTCAAAGTGGTAAGTTTTCGTTGTGATATTAATGTATTGTAAATCCATATTAGACAAATCTCGTTTTTCTTATGTAGGTTCTCGTGCAGAATTGTTTCTGTATTGAATAATATTGTATTAATCATAAAATCCACTGGATATAATATGACAAATTTTATTTTTGGTCTTCGACGAGGGATCATCAATAAAAATTAACTCAACTGGTATACCTATGCCAGGTGGGAGGAGAGAAATAAATAAAGTTAAATGTGTCAACAATACGGTTAACTGTTTGTTAAATTTCAGTGCCAACGATTATTTATTGGCAGAGCATCAATTCGGAATAACGTTTTTGCGGAATCGTAAAAACTTTATATTGTTGTTTCCGGGTGAATGCGTTTCAGACAGATTCACGGGATACTTGCACAGCATGAGTATACAATATATAAATGATTTTGGAATGATTTATAAAGATGTTAAACGCGTGTTATCGACCACGACACAAATAACACGCGTGATTTTATTTGTATAGATTCGACGGACCGACTGACGTGGTATCAATAAATGTATTCCAGTATATTTCATTGAAGTCGCATAAAACTCGAGACATTTAAGTACAACTCAATAAAAGTTCAATATATTGAATCAGTGTACGGGCTTCGGTACGTAGTTGGATTTATGCGTATAATGGCAACCATTTGTGTTTATTTCTATGTTAATTATATTATATTATATTATAATAAATTAATATTAATAATAATTAACTCAGAAACTAAACCCCATTACAATATAAATAAAAAAATGTATTTAAAAAAACATTACATTTAGCATGTAATATTGTCACTAAATCACTAATCACTATTTACACGATACAGAAATATTTAATATTTCCCAAAATAAACACTATAAAATAGTATTACAGCTATATTATCATTAGTTTTAGATTAAATGAAATCCATCCTACTCAAATAAAAAATTATCAAACATTTGTCATCTTTATTGATTAGTGAACTAAATTTGTAGAATAATTTTATCAATATTTATAAACTATATCAGTACCTATATTATATATATTATATTTTTATTTATTAGTATCCAATCCTATTATAATTAGTGATAATATAATATTATTTTTATATTTTAGAACAAGGATTTTATCTTTAGTGAACACGATGCAGTGCAGTATTAATATATTCAACCTATTCTTGTAAATTTCAAAACTGCTAAATAAATCATTTATATCATTATTATTACTGTACAAATAATGGTGGTGCGATGGACGGTAACTCTGAATTCGTTGACAGTGAAAGCACGACTCTATCTTACATTTATTGGAAATATTTGTCTTCTACCTATATACATTATGGACGGGATGGCTTGTGTCTAGGTACCCGTTTAAATAAGTTGGGCTCTATGTACGTCATGCTCAGCCGAGCGGTGAGACTTGAAAGAATTGAAGCGTACTATGGGTAACAAGAATGTTAGAATGAGGACTATTTCACTATTGTCGGAATAAGAACGTGGATCGGCCTACAGTCTTGAGAGAAACCATATTTTAATGTCTATCAACAATTGGTCTATACCGTATAGGATTTTTATAGTCTCTGCTTGCAAATTACAGGTCCTTAAAAATAAAATTTTTAATTTGTTTTAATTATTGAAATTAACAATACCTAGGTACACTGCTTAATAAAATGTTGCTGATTTCAAACATTTGTTGTGTTGATGAAGTGTGGTTAACCAAGCAAATGTTTGTTTTAAAATTTGAATTTTCGTATTTTAAAATATTTTTATATTTTTACTACTCTGCAACTGCGGGAACATAGCCAAACGACTTGAGAAATAACCTGCGAAGTCCATGCGAAGGATAATCAAGATTATTGGTACCATTTACACATCCGAATACGTTGCCAACAGAAAAACATATAAAACAAAAACAATGATGATATAATAATAAAATTGTGTATTGTTGTAGTCGTTATGTTTGTGTCCCACCACTCCCACCCAGACGCCATTGTTGTCGTCTACTCCAGCGTTTTATAATATAAATCGTGACTACAAATCTTCCGGCTTGGAGCCATGGTTATTTATAGCTTTGTCTCTCTCTATATCCATCTATCTATATGCCTTGATCTATTTTTTTTTCTCTATAGAGAATAATGTACATATTAAATTTAATTAAATTTAATAGTTAAACGCTTTGTTAGACATTTAGTTAGTACATAATTTAACAATATTTATACATGTGGGTGTTAGAAAGTATGGTGAAGTCTGAGACACTAAGTTGGTTACGGCTTCGTTACATTTTCTGTGGCGTAGTTGATTCTTCCCTTAAGAGTTGAGATAGGATGGAATGGAAAATAATGAATAGTTTATCATAAAGTGGGAAGGAACACTGAAAGAGACTAATGATAATAAATTAGGGGCATCGAGGGTACATTTAGCAAGGGAGAAGACTAATGCTTGGTCCACAATAACATGGCAGGAAGTTATTGAGGCAATATAAAGAATTGAGCAGATATATGTGTAGTTGTGAGATTGATTTTCGATAATTAATCGATAGTATACACGAAAAAGAAACGGATTTTTAACTCGTGTTCAATGCGAAGTTTGTGACAATATATAAGTAAGGATGCCAGACAACTATAGGTACTTTGTAATATAGAATCCGACGATACCAAACAGAAGGAGAGAGTAAGGAAACAGATGGCAAAGGTGAAAAACGTTTAGTATTAAGCTCCATGAACCATAGAATAATTTGAGCTGATTCCTTTGATTTTATATCTGAAAAAGATAGAGAGGTTTTGAAATAGAAATATATGTATATAATCTAAGTATTGAATATTAATACAATTAAGAAAATTATTAACAAATGCATACTTGAACAGTTGAACCTGTGGGTAAGAGGTAATCTTTTAATTGGAAACCACGAGGCAAACGAATTACTTTTTGACAACGGAATGCATTGATATATTACGAAACTGTTGGTCTCTTCCGACTGTTTCCTTCATATAATTTCCAATCATTTGTCCTTTTTTTATTCGTAGCCACACCTATTACTTCAATATAATATATTATGTCGTATGTACATATTATGTCGTATGCACTCATCCCCGGGGCATTGATTAAATATACAAATATTAATATGAATGAATATTTTTTTTTTCGTACGGTGGTCCCCAGTATTTATATAAACATGTAAATTGGTACACTTATTATAAAAGGTTGGACCTCATTAATGTATATAATTATAATTGTATAGTTGTTGTAAAAAATATTTACATAACATATTATTTAAGAAAATGCGAACACTTAAAAGTTGAAATCAATGCTCAAAATTTAGTTTAGGTTTTTGAGATATAGAAAACACTAATAATAAATAATTTATTCTCATATAACTATACGCTTTTGTTGTGCTTTAGAATTTTTAATTATATTCTACGTCCATCTAGGTTTCAAGGCAGTAGGTTGTAGATATTTATAGACTAGTTAATTTTTTACTTTGTCCATTATTGTATCCATGGTCAATAGATGCAAGCCTTTTAAAAATTTACATAAAAACAATATTATCGTAATTATGTTTAGTATAATATGTTAATCCAATTATATCATCATAAGATTCTCGAAATATTAATTATAAAACTTCAGAACTTAATAATAAAATGATGTGATAGTAATCTTACTTGGACAGGTTTTTCAATTTTCAAGCTGTGGGTTTAAAAAGTACATTTAATCTGATGGGTATTAGCCGTAGAAAAAAGAAAATGTCGGATGGTTTTCAATTAGTGTTGGGTATTGCAATTTTTGTTATTTGTGCTATTGTTGTTCGGGAATTTCGTTATTGTATTTTTATTGGCATTTTCCCAACTTTTGGAAAAGTCATAATCCCATCAAGAGTTTTTATTGCACGAAACACTAAAGTCTTAAAACTGTAATTATTATATACTTATGCTTTGTCACACGTCAAAAGTCACAAAAATGTGAAGTTTTCCTAAAAACGAGCACAAAGTGGTTATTAAAATCACATGTTGAATATGGGACTTAACCATTCTCTAATAAAAATATTTTTATTTAGTAACAAATAGAGGAAAAACTTTTTTTAATAAATTGTCACCTTTCGGCCCTAAATGAGCCTACCTCAGTAGTCGGTATCCACTGGCTAATGTGAATACTCACTGCGGTGACCTACAAGCCGCGTCGCGTGATATCCGTGAAGACTAGTTGATGGAGCTTGTAAGTTTTGTAATTATAATTAAAACATTTAATTAGTATATTAATTAAAATATATATGACAAAACAGTGTTGGGTAAAAAGAGTGAAATTTAAATCTAAGTATAATAATAATGCTTTTAAGATTTTTCAGAGAGTAATTAAAAAACATTTTTTTTTCATTTCATTTTTGGTGCATATTAGATTCTGTCAGGAGCGAAAGAATGTATTGATTTTACAATGATGTGTGTGTACTGTGTGTGTGTGTGTTTTGTCTGTCAACAACATTTTGAATAGTAAAAATGCTTCGATTTAGAATAAATTCAACGGAAAGTCACCCTATTTATAGCCATGATATATTTTAGATTTTTGTAAACAGTTTTTTGAACTATTAGATTTGATTATTTATACAAGTATGATACAACGTCTCCGCTCAGAATTATTTTTCGTATACAATGATTTATCATTGAATACGAATATAACACATCTATTACAACAATATTCTCGATAACTACTGTACAGCGGAGCGGTACACACTTGTCCACATTTTTTTTAGTATATTCTATGTACATTTCAGGCTTTTATGCTGAATATTGGGATATGTATAATATATGTTTTATAGCATATATTTAGCGGTCTACACAAATGTAATGACTAATGACTAATGAGTGTGACACCCAATACACTTTGACAAATGACAGGGATGGACAGAGGGTCGTAGGTGTTTGGCCGTTGTGACATTAAACAAGTGCGAGTCGGACTCGCTTACGAAGGGTCCCGTACCATCATCTATAAACGTGTTGGCAACACTGCTTATATTATATATTTTAGAATTTTTAGTATTTGTTGTTATAGCAGCCACAGAAATACATAGTCTGTGAAAAATTCAACTTTCTAACTTTCATGGTTCATGAGATACAGCCTGGTGACAGACGGACGGACAGCGGAGCCTTAGTAATAGACTTACGTTTTACCGCACTGAACCCTAAAAAAAACGATATTTATTATTAAAAGTTTATTTTATTGTTAAATTGATGAAATTGTTTTATAGGATAAAGATTAAGGAAAGTTTAATACCGTGTGGAGTATCGAAATTCAGTTACTTTAAAAGACTCTGTACTTATAACTTATGAATTGTTGACGTTTTATTTAATTCCATTGGTCTAGTGGTGTAGGTTGCGACCAATGATAGTATACAATTATGGCTATATATAAATTATATATTTAGTCTATAAATTATTATTCGTACGACGACGGATTAAATCGTGGTTGGTATGGTAGGAGAGGGATTTCCTCTCTACCATAGATCCCACGGTCACACAGACAGACCTCGACGTTGTTATTCTAACATGATGAACGTAAACTAGTTCATTATTTTTTGTTTCGTATAGCTCACTTATAATAATATTAAAAAATAGTTATGGCACTATCGCTTACGTGTTGTAAATACCTACGCACGTAGGAGTCTTTTCCACTGGCGTAAAGTACCATACAAATTAGTTATCATAATTATAGTTTTTCCAACATGGAATTTTATTACCGACTCACCATGTTATCCCGGTGTGTGGCATTTACTGACCCACGAAAGAAGTTGTAATTATGTTATACTATGCATCTGACCATGGTGTATCATTATAAATAACGATGCCAAAATGTTATGACTATTGTCTTATGATAAATCATCTAAATCGCCTTAGGTGACTTCGCAGTGCTAATTATTTAACACCGTCGCTTAGTACATAATGTACCTATATAAATCTGACCTGTGGGCTGTGACAATTGACTACTGTATTAAGCTGTAAGTGTAGAATGTGTCTTAGATAGATATTCATACATATATTATATATAACGGTATAATGGTAATGCCCATTGGCCAGTGGCGAGCTCAGCTTTTTTGAAAGAGATAATGCATATGTTAGCAAACATCGGCATGATGCCAATTCTTTATCCGGTAAACTGTAGCGGCTGCCATGCGTTTATCTGTAAACCGACCAGTGAACTCTTTGACAGCAACCGCCATGACCATTGACCAGTGACATAGTAACCGCAGCTACACGATGTTCGTCTATACACTGGCGGTGGATTGTCTCAAGAACATTTTCTGGACCTTCAACCTTCGACGTCAAAGCTGTGATCAGCAGTAAAGCTGTAGCACAACTAACGGGGTAGTCGTCCTGACAGGTGGCTATTTCGGCGGAGGAATTCCAACACTGACGCAGTAATTGACGAGGTCTAAGCAGAAATGTGGTGCCCATCTGGAAATTGACAGGATAGTAATTATAAATGTATTGCATTTCAAATACACTCTTTTTCAGGATTAACACCCCTCCCCCCTGTAAGACCCAGTAAGACTCTAAGTTTTCCTTATTTGAGTATAAATCTCTTGGATCGGCCACTGGGGTACAGACTTCCGTGACGTCTGATTTTCTCCCACCAGCTTTTAATCTAAAATCATGTAATACATCATTCTATATTTCTCTGTATGTATGTACCAATATATTATGACCAACCAACCCACTTAATCAAAGCCTCGGTGGGTGGCCCTCTTTTCCCATCTTTAGGTATATCGTATATTATAACAGTATACATTTTAGTGAAATATAAGATCATAATAAATTATCTGTTAAAACAAAATATTGACTAGGTATCTCCTACATGAGCGGTATTATAGCGTTACACGCCTGTGCCGTATCATAATATTATTATTACACGGGAATAACCTGTAATCTATATCTGACCGGGCCACACTTGCCATCGGACCTTATGGCCTATACGATTTCACTTTATATTATAATCGTGTTAAGACCTTACCTCACAATATGACGACAAGCAATTTAATAGTGTAAGCTTGAAATATGTCACGAAGTTGATGAATAAATACATTAATCCGTTTATCTTTTATTATATAAAATATTTTATTATTTAAGCGTTATAACACTACAAGCACTTTTTTTTTTTGCTGTACTAAAAAATTGGGTATACATTATTTGACAATACAAATTACATAATTATCTTAACATAAACGAAAACATTAAAGTGGATTAGTGAAAGCGAAAATAAAGAGTAACGTCTTGGTAGTTGCCCATAATACAATGATCATGTGGACATCGTTTTATCTAGTTAACAATATTATTATTTACAAATTTGAAGAATAATCTTTATAAGATTGTTGTAAAATGTTGAATTCATAAGCTATATAATATGCGAGTTGTAGTTTGAGTGAATCTGTCCTCCCAATCTTATTATTATTATTTTTTATCAGATTGGGAAATAATTTGCTACATTTGTAGGTACATAATTTTCAAACAAAATGGTTTTTTGTTGCCTTACATCACAAACGCAGGGTCCTGCAAAACTAAATTTATATAACCTACGGATATGTATAATTCAAACTTCAAAATTGAACAAAAGTGTAATTTTGTTATAAAACTGAACGATTAAAATGTAATGCTTTGATCACGACTTAACTCTTTATTTAGACTTTAGTTTCTTAGGGCTATGTTCACTATCTAGGCGTATGGTACAGATTAATTTACGCTTTCTACAGGAGTACAGAACCTAATTAATGGTACCTAATATTGATTATCTTTCGAAACACGGTTCCTTTTTACGTTCTTCAATATAATACGAACTATGCTGGATATAGTCCACTTAATCAGACTAATGACCCTAAATCTTTTTTAATAAATTGTAATATTATTTTATATTAATTGAGTTACATTATTGCGTTTTTTTCAGTAGGTATTGTCATGTAAAATGTTTTTGTGAAATTAATTATAACTAAAAAATTGTACATTTTATTTATTATTTAATATTTTATTGTTGTTTTTCTGCCATAATATTTATATACCTATTGGTTTATCCTGTTATACATTTTTTTTTACATAAAAAATATCTCGACTGTCTCGGAATGGCCAATAAAAAAGTTAAACTTCAAATTTATGCGTTCAATAAATATAGTAAATACATATTTATTAATATTTTTAAAAATATTTTATTTATTTTATTTAAGGCACGAATAATTTGTCCAGGTTGTTATTCTTTTCTACTGTCCATTTCTGTGCAATAATTACCTATATACTTATTAAAAGTATAAACGTAGTAATTTAAAATCTGAATACAAATAGTGTTTAAACTTCTAATAGGTAACTGATTAAATAAAATTAACGATATAACAGCTGGATCATCAGATCAATTAATAATACAATATATTACAGGCAATTGAATAATTATTATTATAATAGCATTACAGAATAATGGATCGACCACGGCAATGTATTATAATATGGGGTCGTTGGTTATAGGTACCGTCTGTGCCCATCAATAACGAGATATTAAACGGATTTTGTGTACCATGGTCCTAAGTGTAGTCCTGGTACCACAACTCGTCCACATGCATATTCCTGGTCCTTCAGGGGTTAGGTAAGCTAGCAATAGTATACCGGCTTTATATAACTTCCGGTGCGTTTGGATTTACTTCCGAAACGCATTTTCGTGACGGTCAGCTGTCTCTCTCTGGTTTGTCTTGAAAAATTAATTTGCTAAATATAATATATCAACAGATAAAATTCAACATTTAATTAGTCACGTTAAATAATGTAGTGCATTGTGCTAATTCATACATACCTACTTACCATAGAGTGGGTATAGTGCCTGTATATTAGTGCACAAAAAACAAATTTGTATTTTTGTATTGGACTGGGCTGTTGAAACATATGTCACACGTCGTGTATATTTACAATATATAGCACACCTTTTCATAAAAGTGTATAACACTTCCCTTGCCAATTCTCTTAATACGATTTTAATATTTAAAAAGTTCCTTTCATACGTGCCGCATTCGTTTTTTTTATTTCCTATTCTCTGAGGTAGGGAAAATACAACCCGTTTATTGTCTTCTAGGGTCAAGGATTTCGGACTTAATATGATCGATTTTTATGCAATAAAACTAATAACATTGTACTAAAACGGACGCATCTATAATTGAAATTTACAAATACGTCATGTACGATTGAATGATAATAATAATAATAATAACAACAACAATTAACTGGTATACAATGTATGTATGTTTTCAATAATTTCCGCTTGCCCGAATAATACACGGGGGTAACATATAAAACATAAATACATAATATCATTGTATCTAATATATCAATTGATTAGTAAACTTATTGTGCTTGATTTTGTGAAGTGTGTAGTACCTACGTCCTACAGAGATTACGAAGAAACATTGGTGGTACAATTTTTTCGCAGAATTAAAAATATCAATGATTTAGGTAGGTACCTATACACTTTGTTATCGATATAATAATATATTATATAGTTATGTTTAAGTATCGTATTTGCCTAAAATTGTTCGTATGATTAATGACTAAATTAACAATGTGACTGCCATAATGAATTAGGTCTGTAGTGGACATTCTACAATATTACGATCGATTAATTTTAAATCGCAGTCACGATAGTTACGCCCTTATTACGACAAAGTACTTATACCAATATAATTAATATTATACGTACTGATAATCGAAAATTATTATTGGTTGGTGGAATACATATAGATAGATAGGTAGCCAAAGTTTTGGTGGTCGTGGCTCCATCGTAATAATAATTACGTACCTAACCGTTGTTATATGCCGATGAATATTATATAGTCGAGATTTGATCGAGGTTATTGGAAGTTGAATAATAGCTAAATCCTTTCAGAATAAAAAGTTTTTTAGCCATCCCCAAAACGGTCAAGCTTCAATTATGCTAAATTGTGGGTTCGCTGAAACTTTTAGTACACGAGTAACCATAAGTTTAACCTTATTAATAGAATATATCTTTCTAATCCATAATTTCTTTACACTTATTTTTGGATTTTTTAGAATAACGTACGTAGATACAATTATTTTCTCGTTAAAATGCTTTGAAAATTTGAATGATAGGCTACTCACACAATTGTCTTATAAATTTAGTCTAAAAATATCTAAAACAATTTTTTAAAGTGCTCAAACTGTGAATAATATCAAAAACATTTGTGAATATTTATGTAGCTATTAATTGAAAACATTTTCAATGTGAAAAGCTTGAAAACGTATGACAAGGTTTTTATACATATTTTTTGTTACCTATAGCGTATAGGTATAGTAATAGCTCCAAGAAAAAGTTTTAAAAATACCGTAACTATGTACAACCATACAGCTATAATTATAATTTGTTTCCGATTTGAATTCACTATCTGTTTATCAGTAATACGACCAACACGAACCTACCAGTCGTACGAATTATATTATTATTTTCAAAAACTGATAACATTCCTCAACGAACTAAATCAATCTACAATGTCGTCTATACATCAGTCTTAAGTGTGAAACGTCGTTTGGCGCAGTCGGCGACTGCATTGAACTAGCGGATCCGTCAAGCCGCTGAGTCAGCTTGAAAACGTTATGCTACGTCTCGCTGGCTACAATGGCAGGTCGGCCGACTGCCGAAAGTCGTGTGCCGAACATTGCCGTAGAATTTTCTTTGGCCGACGTAGAGACAGAAGAACAGACTATCGTCGTGTCGCTCGGCCGAGTGTTGGTTCCCGTCGATGAGACGGAACAAGTTCACCGACTCGAACCGAAGGAACGCCAACCGGCCGAACCCTGCGAACGCAGGAGTTCACAGTAGAAAAGGACCAAAAGATTTTTCTCCAAAGGTTACTGTGTTGCGGCCGTTAGTAAGTCAGGCGAAAATTGTATGTTTGTACAATTTTGTATTGTACAGCTTGGTATCTATTAATATCTTAGGAATATTATTATTATATCACGTGAATCTAAATAATATTTATCATACAAATATATCTAGGATATTAAAAAGGAAAATGTTACTATTTAAAAAAAAAAATTATCGCAATGTCTTTTAAAATTAATATATCTTTATTGACTTTATGTCTGTGTTGTAAATATCTAAAGACACTTGGTTTTGTGTTATAAATAATAATTGTACATATTTTATTTTTTTCTATGTATTAAATGCTTATATTATCATAATTTTGTAGTTTCTAATACAATTAATTTCGATACATGTAAAATAACGTATTCAGTATTCATTTTTGATAAGACTTATTGCCCATAATAAATAAATAATAATAATAATAATATTCAACTGATTATAATACGAACAATATAGTATAATATTAGTCCGTATCCGGATTTTTACATTTCCATTAATTAAATTAAACTTTGTTTATAACTATAGTATAATAAACATATTAAAATGCCACAACTGGAATAGGTAATTGTAAAAAACCAAACATTAAGTGGTTTATTTGGAATCAGAATAACATAAAATGAATTTATGTATAATAATTAGATTTTTATCTGGCATATAAAAAATAAGCATAATATATGCTTTAAAATCTATGTTTTATATTGCATTATATTGTAACATTTCCATACCTAACACCTCTCTTTGTCGTTTGTCATTTGAATATAATTTGAAAAAATGTTTAAAGGTAAATAATAAGTGTCATTTGTGGTTTGTAATAAATAATAATTTTAAAAAATTTAACTATATGTAACTTGTAATTAAATAAAAATATGTAACTTGTATAGTATAAAAATGTATACCTAGAATATAAGATTTTTGTGCCTTTTACAATTAATGTATTGTATAACTATGAATTACACAAATAAAAGTTTATTGTTATCTATTTAATATGTTTTTATTAAGTATTATTAAATTATTTGTTATTATAAAGAATGCGTCAACACGCTAGTGGAAAATTAATTTATGTGGCTTGTGAACATCGTGACTATAATATTATTGTACTGAAGGTATACATTTGTTTTTTTTTGTAACCTATGTAAAGATCTGTTTTTTTGAAATTTAACGAAAAAAAAAAAATCGAAAAATGCATAATATGTCTTTTATAGCTCAAATATTTGAAAATATTTTGACAATTTTCGTTATGTACAGAAAATGCTTATGTGAATATTTGGTAGGTAATAATTTCAAGTAATAATATTACCATCTGCGGTTATTTGTTTTTGAGTTAGCTACACCAAAAAACAGTAAAGATTTTGACGAAAACTTACCCGTTTGTTTATATATACTAAACAAATATTACGACCTCCTCATCAGTATGGTGCCTTCTGAGTCGTGGATTGGAGACCTAGGCTATGCTAAACAGGTTGGAAGCACTAGAAGTGACGATCGAAAACCAACTGCTTATTATTAATCGTGCTTGCATGACAAACCTGAAATTTTGAGATATTTCCATATTATACTATAAAATATGTAGTTTTTAAAGATATTTTCAATATTATATTTTATTTGTCATTTTGACATATTTATATTGTACACATTTTTAATTTACTTAAACATAACTTTTGATAATATAATAAAATTAAGATTTATAATCATATTATTGATTGTTTGATCATTTTGATTATTATTAATAAACAATAAACAATATTAGTTTTTATTTTTAAATTTTCTATTTTAATATTTTATATTATACTAGCTGACCCGACAGCCGTTGTCCTGCATGATATATCAATCATGTCTCAAACGGCGTTCGTTTCGTAGCTCTTTACTTTCATTAGAACGTGTGATTGCAGTCTGGTTTCTTACATTTTCATTGTCCGTCCGTTGATCTTCTGCCGATCTATTTAACCGATAGTTTTGGACTAATTCCTAGTCCGTAGACCAATATTTCCTCTTGCTGGACGTGGCATTGTTTTATGTACGCGTTATTGTACTAAACTACTTACAAAATTCTTTATTGATAAACGATTCATTTTATAAAAAAATAAAAAATTTTAGTTACTTTTAATTATATTAACGTTGTTTATAAATTATTTCTAATTATTTCTGATTTCATGGCAACCAATATTTATTGTTATAATAGCTTTAAAACCCATGGCAACCATTTATAAACAAAAATATCCACCATAAATCTCAACGTTCCCGTTTGAGCACCTCCATGGAATGGGCTTACCGGGTCCGATTGTGAATCCAAAATATTCTAGAGCCGGCAGGGCTCACTAAAGCACACCCAAAAAATGTCATCAAAATCGGTCCAGCTGTTTAGGAGAAGTTCGCTTATAAATACACTTACAGTATAATTATATATATAAAGATATATTATACTACTTATATTAGGTATATAGCTTATATTTATAATAATATAATATACTTTATGTATATAATAATACAAAGTGTCAGCGTTCTAAAAATTAAAATGAACATTTCACTCGACCGTTCTCGATCCGCGTTGTACAATGTACCTCTTCACCTGATCGTACAAAATGTCCGAGTTTCACACTTTTAATGCTTGACAGTACAAAAGTGACCTAGAACCAAAACAAATAGATCCTTCGCTCGGCTCAAAATCTAATAATGATAGTTGATAATATTAAATAATCAATTCAAGTCATTTTTATTGTACTTTTTATTTAAACTATAAAACAATGTTATGAATCAGTTTAAATTATTTATTTTATTTTATCACTGTTTTGTTATCATTGTGTATCTTAACTTTACATTTTTTTTTCTGACGTTGGGAATGGGTAAAGTTGACGGAATGATCGTTTACAAAAATACAGTACAAATCAATTGTAAAACGAATTGCCTGTTATATGTTATCCCTATCAGTGATAAATAATAATATTGTTTATGGCTGGTGAAATCAATAATCACGATAAAGAAAAATAACAAAAAAATAAAAATAAAAATAATAACTACCGAATCAATATTGAAAACACAAACACATATCAAAAGTAGACAAAACGTGTATTACTAATATGTAAGAAAATAAAGAACTTGGGAGGGGATCTATCCCCTCCCGTGAGAACGCCCATGTGGGGTTTAACATTAATTCGTATTATTTATTACAGTTACCTATACTCAATGACTAGGTACACTCAAAATTAAAAACCTAATGTACAGCAGAAGCTAGTTAATCTGTTTGTTTTTTTTTGATGCATTATTTTCGTATGACGCTAACGACAACGAAGTGCTGTCATCGGGTGGGCCGTGCGTCGGTGTATATATTATGGAAAATTGACGAGACGTTAAACGAATAGAACAAGTTCAAAATGTGTGCCCGTAAGATACAAGCGAACTCGCTGTACCAGCTATAGCATTATTGATTTTAAAGTATACTATAAAATCAATGCTAGCACAGATTCGCACGCGACCAAAATATTAATCTGAAAAACAGTATTGTACAGCCAGCGTGGTACCTACACCGCGGAAGCAACAGCTGCGAATCGGTCGTAGTGTATAATATATTTTTCAATAAACACAGAAGACCACATTTTCCGCGTGGGCGAAAGAGAAAACAGAAAAAGAGCAATTTATTGTAATCTGGAGAAAAAACTAATCTTTCGTATTTCACGTTGTTTGCTCGAAGTGTTCATGAAATGCTAAACATTATGAGTATATCCTTGGAAGTCGTTTGGGCACCATTCGTGATTCTAATATTTACACTTGTTGCTATCGACAAGCGCAACCTGCTGGATGACAGATGTCATAAATTATTTGTCATAACCGTCGCTACCACAAAATAGTTGTTAAAATTTACTAAAACATTAAAATACCTAAATTAATAATTTCTTATTTGAAATATTCTAATTTATATGACTATGTTTATCAAACAGCTAATATAATAGCTAATATACAACGCAAACTTTTTGCTATCATTTCATAAATTATTTAATATTAAATGTAATAATTTATTAAGAATACTTAACACTATTATATTATATCGAAAATAATGAAATAACTTAATAATACCAAAACTATAATGCTCTTAGCTCTATGTAATATTTAAAAACCTATAAGTACACATTATACATATTAAATTAAATTCTGCTGAAAAACTAAAATATTTAACTATATTATATTGTTTATCGTTTATTGTTAATTAATATCAGGCAGTTCCCAAAAAATATAGAATAATAATATGTTAAAGATATTATACAGAGAAAAAAAATAAAAAGATTCATCCCAAACATTAAAATATTATTTAATGAAACAATACCAGTAGTTATTAATTATGATTATAAAAATATCGAACGGGAATAAATTATCATCCAATGAATTTCAATTAAAATTAAGGAATATAATTATTGTTATAATTTACAAACGGTTATACTATATATTTTGTTTAGTTTACCATTAAACTTGGTCTACATTAATTGTTTTGCTTGCCCATTGTTTAGTAGAAAATGTTATTTAGTTAGTATTTTAAGGAAATCATTTTTGAATACTACCTATTGTTATTTATTATCATGTAATTTTCAACACATAAGAAAAAACTGCAGTCTGCAGAACAATTACGGAAAACCATAAAAATTGATAATAATAATAATATTAAATCTATATTTTTATGCGGAATTTAATAGAAAATATTTGATAATAATAATTGTTGATATTATACCATAATATTTTTTTATGATGTATATATATTTAGTGAACTGGAAAGAGATCAAATAAGAGACAATACTATCATTACGAATGGTATTAATTAATAAGACACTACATATACCACCCATCCTATAATTATTTCAATGGTAGAAGGGTATTGTTTATCATATTATAATATATAACATAGTTTGATAGTTCATGATATTACCATATATAATCATGTTTCACTCAAACATATAGTATAAAAATTAAAAACACAATTAAGTTACTATATAGGTACATTTAATAATTATTTTTGGAAATTATTGTGTGAAACTAAACCAATGCAAATTTTTCGACTGCGTCTAAATTGGTTCCCATACGGCCATACATAACAATTTATTTTAAAATTGATCTACAATAGTAAAGTTTAGATTCTCAAAAATATTAATTGTAACTTCAAACAGATTTAAATTGTATTTTGTAAAAGTAACAAGCATAATACAACGTTAGGTATAACTGGTTATGACCCAGTTTAACAATTAATTCATGAGTATATAAATAACAAATAATAAATATTTATTCTTATCACTGAATTTGCAGGAGGAATAATGTACTAATTGTGCGTTAAAAATAAAAGCAAAACAAATTTGGATTTTTGTGTTGGGGCGGGCTGTCAGAACGTCTATCAAACTGATAAACCATCAGACTACTATATATATATATAAACATACTACTTATATACCTATGTAAAATAATATGATTGTCATGCATACTCGTTGGTTTTTATTATAGCACTTTCAATTAGAAAGTTAAACTTAAAACTATTCATGTTCAATCGGTCGACAGCTGTGTTTCTAGTATTATTATGTTCGATATTTGTTTGAAAGTACAATGACCGCATTGAAATCCATTACTTATAAGTTATAAACTTATAACGAAAAGTAACTTAATATTGAGCTACGAGTACTTATGTTTAATTTGTCCTACCTCGACGTTTGTTTCTAAATAACGGTTTACAGCAGACGACTTGCTAAGAAACAATAGCTCATAATGGAAATGCATCTTTTGTTATATTATTGAGATTCTGAATGAAAACATAAGAATAGAAACTATAATGTGGTACATTTATAAATATATCGACATTATATATGTTGCAATATAAAACATGATGCCAAATATTTTCTTCTAGGTATATTACATTTTTATGTAGGTATCTAGATCTAACAGTGGACGTATAGTATTATTTTTAATCAGAATGATTGTTTACGACTTTGTACTTACGACTTCATACGAGGTATGAAAGAAACTTGCATTTTTATCATTTAAGATTAGAAGTTAGCACACATATCTATAAATAATCTATATATAAATTTATACTTGTTTTTTTGTATTTTTACCGTAACGGCCGATGCAGCTTTTTCGATATACGCCACTAAACGGTATATAGGTACCATCAATAGTAAATTAACAGTAAAATAAAAATAACTTTATAGATAATTGGAAATAGCGCATTGTTAATATGGTTAGGTATTAAACAAATGTATGAGCGTGTAGTATTTGCATAGACGGAAATTGAAGGGGAGCTTGGATGGTGATTAGCATCCCCGGTTTTGAAATTAACAACCTCATATAATTTATGCCATTTGTGGACTAACCGAAAAAACAAAGGACTGCAGTACCACGTGTTTTTTCTTTGAAATTTCACCCCTGAGTTTATTATGTGGATGGATCGATAATAATTGCATAAATGCATTGATTGGTCGACTGAATGGGAGGTCTGATGAACAGGAAAGTTTGACGCAAACAATATTATCGTATAAATATATCGAGAACAGGTAGAATATTTAAATCCATAACATTGTATTCATGCGAAATTCGAATCTCTCAACACGGACGTTCGGTTGCGATATTAGGATATTTTATTATATACGATTACTGTATACGAATATACGATTCGAGTGTTTGGTGGACGATAACATATGATAAAATAAATACGATAACACGTGTGCCAATAAGCAGTAAAAATTATTATTACTTCAGATGGTTGTCGGCGACTACGCCTATCATCGTTGGATGTGCGATTTAGTTGTATACGGCGGTTCGAACGTCATTAAAATTATGATGTCAGGCGTTAATGTAAGATATAATGATGAATATTAAATAGCACACGACGTGCAAGCGGTATAACACTTCATATCGTATTTACGGACGTTAAGTCTGTGCCAATTTCCGTATACACAATACTGTATTAACTGTATTATAATATACTAAGACAACCGGTCGATTGTAAAGAACAACGAAAATGGAAAAAAAATTTAACATTCTGTCGTGTGCACTATTGACATTATCTTAGACCTCTGATTTCATTTCAAAATAATTCCGTATCGCGCACTTTCAACGAGCACAGCCGTGTCAGCATAAATCTAATTAATTACGATAAAATATTATATTGTAGTGTTATGCTGCTACGTATATATACCTACTGCTGCACGATAGGAGTCGAGTGCAAAATCAATAACAACGCCTTCTGTGAGTGGATACCAAACTTCGTTATATTATCTACCTACAATCTACATGCATAATATTTGTATATATATATTTTGTATGTCATTATAATAATAATTATTTACACGAAACCGTGTAATATATTATAAGTATTGAGCACTATTATATCTATATCACGTTAAAAATGCGAGGACAATAATTATTATGAGGTGCCCTGTGTGTAAGACTTCTACCGTACCTACATATTAGTTCACCGTGCATTTTATCATAGGATTCAAAATGTCGTATATTCATCTATGGTATAGGACAATATGTTATCGTACAGCAATATGAATAATGTAAATAAAATTCGTAAAAAATAATATTCGTAATCAATTCTGCATTAAAATAACTATGTGTTGCCTTTTGAAAAAGTTTGCATTCGCATGTTGAACGTCACGTAAATCTTCTTTCGGTGGGTCTGATAATCTACAGCAGACCGTTGGGACCAAGTCAGTTGACGTTGAAGTCAATTGAATCGATATCAGATAGAAACGTTAGAATATACAAATGTCTGTGGTGCAAACTTTTTTTATTTACATTTTCACTTTACAAAACAATATTTAATCAGTGTATTTTGTTTTGTTTAACTTGTGATATCAATCCATCTAAAACGGAACATTTTCAAATTTTTCTTTTACCTACCAAACATTAAAAAACATAACTTTACAGGGAAATTCATCATGTATGCTCACCTCCATTTTTTCCTTTAACTATGAATTTATTCCAATTATGATTTTTGAAATTTTTGAAATATATCATATTCTTTAAACTCTTGAATTTTTTTTACTTCTACTTAAGAAGTGTCGTGTCGCGAAACAAACTTCTGTTTTTCATATGAGACTTTCATCAATCGTTTTAAAGATAAGTAATTGAAGCACTTCCTTCAGGGGGAATCGCCAACATAAATTAAGACAGTCAAAATAATAAAAATATATACCCATATTTTATATTTACCAACGCCAGAATTCAATCGGTAGCAATAACAATATTATCGTACCTTATAGTTACTACAATAGTGGATATAAATCCTTATAACAATGAATAGTTCATTAGCTTTTATAGTAAATAATGTTTACATGAAATTTCCGCAAAATCTTCACAAAACTGCAAAAATTCTAAAATGTTTAATTAAATATTTACCAGCTTGTATTTTACGATACCAGCTCTGGTTCAAATGTAATTGGCATCAAGAATTTGTACATTTGGAAACTATTGATATAGAATAATTATAATAATGTGCAATATATAGTCATTTTTTCAAAATCTAAATTTATTTTTAAATTTCTTGTTCTTTGTATATTAATTTTTTACAAAGCTATTTAATTAATATTTAAATTTCTTAATAAATAATATATATGTTAAGATAATGTTTGTGTTCAATAATTAAAAAAAACAATATAATTTATATCACAACTGTCATTTGGTAATAATTAATAAATATTATCACAGTAAGAATAGATATTACATAATTAGGTACCTGGTACCTAGTATTCATATATTATATGACATTATGACATCAGAATAAAATTGCCTATACCTATATTAGGGACACCACACTATATTAGTATAGTGACTTCCTCGGATGTTTTAGATTTTTGAGCAGTTTATTAGGTGATTTTTTTGAACTGAAATTTAGTAAGAAAAAATCATTAATACTTAAACAAAATACACCATTATTTAGCCTTATGGTGCGTAAACTATATATATTTTTTTTTACTGGACTTTAAACATCGAAAACTACCATGGCCATTAGCAATTTGTGGGGGTTACGGTTGGTTTCAGGAACACCTGTTTATGTGGGACGAGGGATTCGTCGCAAATAACTCGGTTGGTCACGCATCCGGAAGCTTGGAACGCCTGACGATGCTTGACCACAGCAAACATTAGTGACTACGGACAACCACCACACCAGCCCTCCACCGACAAAAAAACTATAATTTGTTCCAGCAGTTTCTTTATATGGTTCCCGTGAGTCCCCACGTACTTACATGAACTACCCATCCTCGCTATATTTTAATAATATTACATTCAAGCGCAGCCTTAGATTTAAAAACGAAACATTTTATGAATTTTTAATTACAAAAATAATTTTCAAAATTCCGAGATTTTATCCACATTTTAACTTCAAGCTATTATTAATAACAATTGTGGCTGTATAGTATTTTCAATATTTTTATACTTCTTTAATAAACATTTATGAGCAACATTGAATAAAGTTCCAAGTTTTTTATACCTACAAACAGAAATTGTGTCATGGAGAAGTTGACAAAAAAAATAAAATAAAAATTGAACATTTTAAGTGTCTACCTCAACATTTATCAAAATTGTATCATTTCTAAGCAAATATAAATATTTAGTGAAAATTTCAAGTTGCTGGGTGTGTTTATTTTTTATTCATAACAAAAAAAAAATCAAATTTGTCCAAAACAAAATAAGCTTAATAAATTCACGTTTTTTCATAGTAACTGGAAAACTTGGGAAAAAATTATTTGTTTTTAGTTTTCCCAGTTATTTTGAAAAGTACCTAGGTGGTGGGAACTTTATACCACTAGATCCCATTTGCTATCGCCTACCGGAAACCATCCTGGATTAAAAGATCCTGGAAAGATAGAACAATTTGTTTACTATAAAATGTGTCATCAAACAAGAAAAAACTAGCCACACACAATTTGTTTTTATTGTATTAATACATCCGATTCTAAAGTACTTTCAAAAACAAAACAATATTTAGGTATATTTAAAGGTCATAAATCATAATTCATTACTTATTTTGCGTTTGCTTTAACTTTTGCAAAACTATTTAACTAACGTCATAAACTTCATTAACTCAGTAGAGTTTGACGTGTTGACCTTAGATTAGTTTAAAAGTTCAATATTTTACTGTAATTAAAAAAACAATATCGTATGCGACCTATTTGGGGATATATTTAATAACACGCTATAGTGCTATAATTATATATAATTATCGTTACATATCGCCGTCCCATCCCTGTACGCACCTAATAACATTATTCTATATTATAATTTATAACAATAATATTTCATCGTTTCGTATATACTCCGAGAACGGTATAAAGTTTATACTTGAGAAAGAATCCATCTGAACTGTCTGCAGCTAATTAGTTTATCAAAGCAAACAATCGTCACATAACAATATAACATTTATAATATATAATATAATAATATAGTCACATATGAGCACGGCCTGTGTTTGTATAATTTATTATTTTATTAGGTAACGTGCTAATCTGAACATCACGAAATTCGTTATATTATGTTTATACCCTCCACGAACATCTACGTCATAGATAATAAAACGCGTTAAAAAATTATTTTACATTTCGACGTTCGATCTAAAATGAAAACATTTTCAAATAACTGTATAAAAAAACAGTATATAATATGGTTTATACTTGGTTAAACATATTTAAATGTTTGTTTGTGAACAGTGGACCATACTGTGAGAAAACTTGTGAGATAAACGTATTACAAAATGCCGTTTAAGTTTAATAATATTATGTCCAGTACAATATTATTATAGAGTCGTGATTTTGATCGTATACACTGCAACTGCTAAAGACGTTAGGTACATTGTATTTTAGATTGATTTCTTTAACTCTCTGCCTCAAGAAAACGAGAAGTATGCAATTAAACTAACGTTTTTTTTTCTTTATTATATTTAGAAGGATTTGGATCGAAAACACTATTATATAATTATTGTGTAAGTGTATTGTGTTTATACGCATAAAAATTGAAGCGATGGGTCCAGCTCAAGACATAATTATTTAACTATAAGTGAGACTTAAAATGTCTTAACATGACAACACTGTCACAAACAAATTACTTTCGTTTAAAGTCCAACAACCTTTCTCATTATCAAAAACATAAATAATATTAGTTACATAAATATTGTAACGGAGCACACCAACAGAGGACCCAGCAAAACCAGAACACATGCAATATCGTTATGACGAGTGAAAACCACATAAACATATCGAGAATCACAGGGAGTTTATGTGGTTTTTTGAAAATATTTCGCGATCTCGGACAACCGCGGGGGTATGGGTTGTAGGCATTATTGGGGATAATCTTTGCAAATTTTAATTGTAATGTTTTGTGATTTCTTAACTGGTACTCTGATACGCGTCCATTCATCGTTTTTCGCTAAACGTACTCGTACAATACATTTAATTATATCGATATACCATCTTCAGGAGTGATCAACTCAGCATAATATAATATATTATCCTAAAAAAAAATTAAGCAATTGGTTTTATTATTATTATATTATGTAGTGCGTAAATGTGCCAGAGACAGGATTTTCCGCGAGTAAAACGGTTCGATTACCAGCCACTTGACCGTATTTCAAAAATGGAAAGATGAAATCAAGTATACTATTATATATATATACTACCTATATATGCATGTTGGCAAATACTGAATAATAATTTTCACAATGTAAATGCAATACACGTGACGTGTAATGCTATATAATATTATGATATTATCGTCGATGTCGATGCGAAAATTCAATTCCAACTTGACGACGAAAAATCGTTTACCCACTTAATTTTCTAG
>WHPZ01583866.1:0-31062 GCA_016617965.1 Macrosiphum rosae | reverse complement strand
CGGGAACCAATTCGGCCCAACCCAACAAAATACCTTTTTCAAACGGGAACCAATTCGGTACACCCCAAAAAAACACCTATTCCAAACGGGAACCAATTCGGCATGTGGGGTTGGAGCTCGGGAACCAATTCGGTACCAGCCCAATATTACTTGTTACTGGTTTGAGTCCCGGACGCATAACAGCTGTAAATCGCAATGTAGATAGATAAAGATGTTATCGATGTATTGAAGTCATAAATAGTAGGTAAAAAATTTCTTGAGCTAATATTTTGAAATTTTGAATTACCAATTAAATTTAATTTTAACAATTATTATATGCACTAAAAATTAACAAAATTACCCACAGTAATTATAAAAAAATGCCCTAAAAACCAATAAATTCAAAATAATAGTTTACGTTTTCAACTGTTTGATGTATGAAACGGATTTTGTACTTGAAAAGCATTATCAGAGACTTGCCAAAAAATATTACATTTTGCAGTCTGTGCCTTAACTATAACAATTTACTTTTTCTTTTGCACTCTATGACGTATAATGACGCGTTGTTAATACGTAATTGTTATATCGTACTTTTTATATAAAGGCGGGTTTCCACCATACACGTATGCGTGTACGTGCAAACAAATCCTTAGCTGTGATTGGTTGGTTAGGTTAAGTTAACACACGATTAACCACGATACAGTGTTGTTGGACATAGCTGAACATTTTTCGTGTACACGGCAAACGTGTATAGTGGAAACCCACCTTAACTCGACTGATATCATTGATCCGTCCTTTCCTTACTCATGTCTCCCAGCTGCCAGGGCCCAATGAGGACATTTAAATAACACAATTCGGCATTACTACCCATTTATTTTTTATTTACTATAAGTATATTACAGGAATTTTTGAAGGGGAGAGTAAAACATTTTTATGTACATAAAACATATATATTAAAATTTAAAATACATGGAAATTACCAATCTGCAAAAAAAATAATTAATCCGTATTAGGTATTCCCAAATTAAGACGAATTAGACGAGCCAATTATTTTGTGTTATCCGGTTTTCCGTAATTTGTGCGTTTCCAAATCACTTTTTAAAGAACTTGGCCTTTTTACTCTCTATTCTTCCTTTACCCCAAAGGTAGTAACTCGATGCAATTTGCTACTAGAAACCTCGTTCGAGGATCAGAGTTTTTTCTCTAGTATGAAAAGTGTAAAAAATTAATAATATATGATATGAATATTTAAAAAATCACACCCACGTCATTGTAAAACCCAAAACATTCATCACAAAATCTAAAATGTATTCTCCTCCGGATAACAAATTATATAGTTTCGACTTTTAAACTCGGGTGAACGTACAATATATTATTATGTCACGCGTTTTATGGTTTTCGGAATAATAGGTATTATCAATTAATGATTATAATTTTATACTGTAATAATGCTTGTGCAGTCGTCATAATATAATATGTTGATAGACGATAATAATTAACATTTTAACGAACAGTTTATGCCGAAAACGTAATATTATTTTACAGTCACATCGCGCGAGTGTCGACCGAGCGGTGGGAGAGGAAACTATAATAGTGATGGAGCGATGAGGATTGAGCGAGAAAGACCGAGCGAGAAACATGACAGGGTGGGAGCGAATGGAACAGCCGTCGTCCTCGGCGGACGGTCGAGAGCGCGCGCGCGCCAGTACACGTTGTTCCGGTTTCGGGTGCGTTTGCTGTGTGTACCTCTTGCCAGACCAGACGGTAACGACATAATATTTAAAAAAAAATAACTCAAAGAGTAAACAAATACGCTTATCGTTTGTACCGGCGACGGGCTGTCTCTCTTTCCATCAATCTCTCTCTCACTGTCTCCCTCGCCCGGTTTGCCGTCACAACAAACATAGTAGGTACCATCGTATACACACGCGACGGCGACGACTATGCGATCGCTGCACGCCGTCCCGGCGCACCCACAGCAGAAGATCGTCCCGTCGTGACCACGCGCTCGCGTACTTATTATTATAACGATATAGGCCATCGCCGACACAACACTCAGCCGCCGTCCCGAGGGTTGACCGCCACAGAAAACCGGGAAAACCCGTCCCAGATGCGTCCCTCCGTGGTGTCACTCGGCCGACCGCCGTCGGTCCGGTCGCCGGCCACCGTCCTGCTGCTGCTGGCCGCCGCGCTGCTCCCGAACGCCGTCCTGTCCGTAGAGTCGTCCACCGATTCGAAACGTGAGTATTTTCGCCTTTATCGATTACCTATTATGACGATAATGAGTAACGAAATAATTGTCAATTTATTATTACAAGTCTACGCCCTACGGCGGCACCGGTGAAATTCGAAGTGAAATTGTATAGGTAGTTGTGACGTTTTTCAAACTGAAATTTTTATCGACCCCGAAATATCGTAAGATGATATTTTATTTTATTTTTTGCACGTGTCTACCGCGTGCATAATGTTCACAGGAGTGTTGAACATATTAAATTTTACAAAATCATACTTTTATTAATTAATTCATTTTTAATCTGCAAGTAACGAACCTATACCTACCTACCTACGGTTTGTAATTTAATTACTTCAATTCAAAATTATTAGGGAGTACCTAAGGTTGTATATGAATATGAATAATATATGAAATTTAAATCATCAGTTTATAGATGACAAGTATAATAATCACGTAGGTTTAAATGGAAAACAACGAGATGAAAGGGTTTTTATAATATTATATTTTATATTAATTTTAAATTATGTAAAATATAAATAAAAAATGTGACACAATATATTATTATGTAGTTTTAACTTTAAATTTTGAATTTTTTAATTAAAATTCCACGGGGTTATAATAACGTGACGCGATGACTGATACATAATGTCATTATAGATCTTGTAAAAATGTAAGAACTATTATTATACGCCCCAGAAAAAAAAAAAAACACTCTATTTTAATATTTTAAAATTTATTTTATTAGACATTATATTTATCTTGTATATTCGTCCTGGAAATCAAGCGGTTTTTCAACTGAAATACACTTAATAATATTGTATTTATTATACCTTTTTAATATAATATAATGGTTAACAGTTTTATTTTTTACCATCGTTAATGTCACCATTTGTCGGCTCGGCGTCCGTTGACTTTGTGTACACTATTATTATTATACAATAATAATTCTGGCTTTATCCTAACATTTTTTCCCCATTGCTCAAAGTGGGATGTGACTCGTATGCTATAATATAACAATGACATGCTTTATGGCCTTTTGTGGGCGAGGAGGCGGATTAGAGTCGATTTAAGATCGACAATAAATATTTTTTATTATTTTGATATTCTTTACTGCAGGTATAATATTATTATTATTATATGTATAATATTTTAATGTCGTAGGATTATAATATATCGCAGGAATTGTAAAGAATATAAATCTATTATAATATTAGATTATTTTATTCAAACTGTCTAAATCCGTCGTACGTCTGATACCGAGCACTTAAGGACCGATTATAATAAAGTAAAATAGGTAGGAGTTTAGGATTTGTTAGTAATTCACTAGTTTTATGGGACTGCAGCCTTCCCCGAAATTTTGGGAAAATTTAAAAATGATTACATTGTTTTGTGAATGTATTACTGCATTAAAATTGTAATGTATATGAAGGTTGCTGTGAAAGTCTAAATTATTTCATACCTATACCCACCCACTGCATCAGCATACCAAACTTATGAGTAAGGCTATGAATTTGATGAAATATAAATCCTGTAAAATGCACAAAAAAATCAAAATTTCAAAAGTATAAAAATCCATTAAGTTTTATTAAAAAGTAAAAACTCGTAAAAAGGTTTTATTGACGGAAATTTTTATAGAAAAAGAAAAAGAAAAAATTAAACAATGTCAAATTGTGCTAAATAAAAGTGTCGACATATTTTATTTCGTTGGTATAATTATTTAATTCAAACCATAATATTATGTGTCAACTGTCGAGTAAAAGCTTTAGGTAATGAGCCAAAAATAACAGATTTTCCAACAAATTCCATTCTGCAGTTTATGAGAGACACTTGTTAAGCCTCCTCTGTGCGACAAATTGTCAGCCCCCCAGCCCCTACCCTACCATAAATGGTCATGGCTACGCCATTGGTAAACTACGGTGCAGTTGATATTTATTGGAGTTGTCAAAATAATATAAATACCTATGGCATAAATATTTTAAAGCCCACGATAATAACGACTTCGTTGTTTTCCGTACCAATAACGAACCAAATGCCGAGTGTGCAGTCTTTCTGTGGCAAATACCATTAATGAAACGAGTCGAAAAACGCGTCGTAAAATGTCCTTTATATTATAGCACTATACTATTAGCAATATTATAATAGTAATAACTATCGTTTGTCGTATAATAATGATCGACTTCCATGTCGTGCGGAAAGGCCGAAACGTGTAAACAATATAATCTTATTAATTATAGGCAATTTTTACGACGATATTATGTTTCCGATATTATTGTAATAAGCGTCGGAGATGCGAATAATGACTGGCTATAAAACAACAACTAAAATATTGTCGTGGGTCGTAATGGCGATTGGACACGAAAGCTATAAACCAGCAACATTGCCTACACGAGTCCGATCCGTGTGGCTCCGTTTTGGACACGGTCGTTGTTAGTATATATTATAATATTATGAAGGCGTTGATTAGATTTTATAAAACCTTTTTTCCATCAATACCCGTTACCACCAAAAGTGTACCTTTTCCTTTTCCACCGATTCAACTCGTTTCCACCAAAACAATGTCCATACTATGAAAAGATGTGATACAGTAAGGGCTTATTTAAAAGACCATAATAATATGTACATTCTATTATTGTATAATGTTATTATATTGAAAAATAGTGTATTATAAATTATAATTAAACAATTTTTATATAATTATTATAATTATAAATATAAATATAACTAAGCAACAACGATTACTTTATTACCGATACGGCTGTACAGAAGTTGTGAGTAGGTCGAGTACAACATCTAATGGGTATAGAAAAAAAAAAATAATTTTAAAAGTTAATAATAATATTTTTTTTAAATAAAACAATAATAATTATATACATCCATTTATATAATATTTATATAATACTATCTGGTCCTGCGCACTTCGTGGCCCGTAAAAAATGACAACCCTTAAAAAAATTGTGATTATGTCCACTCATTTTGGGTGTAACTTACTGCAATAAGTGCTACTCAGCTACCTTGGTAGGCAATGTGCGAAAATTCGATTTGATGCATACTTGAACCTGATCTACCCGACTAACCAATAGCAACCAATAATAAATAAATACTATTTCTATTAATTATTTCTCCCATAACCAATAGCAACCATTTATAAACAAACATTTCCATCGTAATCCCTGTTTGAACACTTCCCAGGCTTTTTTGCCGTAGCGTGATGCTATATAGCCTTCGTCGATGAATGGACTATCCAACAAAAAAATAATTTTTCAATTCGAACCAGTAGTTCCTGAGATTAGCGCTTTCAAACAAATAAACAAACAAACTCTACAGCTTTATATAATATTAGTATAGATGTAAAATATGTACCCAATAAATTCACGACTTTGATACCGGTACAGCGGAGTTAAACTATTATTGTAATAAACATAATTGTATTAAAATGTATAATATTATTCTGTTTTTCGATATTTTATAGTGCTTTAATATAATAAACCTACGGATTTTAATAGTATATACATATTGGTTTGTTGATAATTTAGATAGTTGAAATTTCGTGGAAACGAGAAATGTAAAAAAGGAAAGGTACACTTTTGGTTTAAGAAAAAGGGTAAGTATAGGTACTTTTGGTAGAAACGTGTTCCGCCCAGCGAAATAGTACCTTTAAATATGTTTAAATATATGTACCTAGGGGTTTTAAGCAAACATTTAAACATATTTAAAGGTACTATTCCACTGTAGGTACCTATGATATTATGTCACCACTTCAGGTCCGTGTTTAGAATTTTCTTGTGATTCATCAAATTAAAATTTGAAAACTGTGTAATAAAGCAGTATTAACAGTGGTGCTTCGGTATATTACAATAATAATAATAATAATAATAATAATAATTGTTTTGCACAGAGTTGCTGTTCTATAGCCGTGCAAAAAAAATAATAAGTGTTATAGTTCGGCCCTTATAATTCCGCGTCATGAACACGTTGGGCAATATAACTCGTCATCCGAAACCGACGAATAGTCATATTAGAATTTATTATTATTATAATAATAATGCTGCACTGGTTTCACTAATGATTTTATCCAATTACGATGCAAATATATAATAATATAATTATATAACGTCGACCAAAAAAAAAAAAAAAACATTGTAAATGGTGATAAGTCGTTGTTCGTGTTCATATGGCGAATATTATTGTTGAGCATTTCCATCGCGTTAGTATTATAAGGTTATAAGGCCGAGAATATAGTAATTATGATGCATGAACTATAATTAATGCCGCGTAAAATGCATTTAAAATCACAAACAGCTCACAAATAAAAGCGTTAAATACTGCAAAAATTGTGTTTTATACTTCTCATTTGAACGGTTGCTTGGATAAAATATATAAAAGCGATGGACTAAATATAGTTATCTACAAGTACATCTATGAAAATCAAAGTAAAACTTTCTTGATCAATTAAAAATTATAATAATACCTACGTAGGTACTACGGTAAATAATATTATTGTAACTTAGTATACTAAGAATAACCTATTATATATGAGTATTACAACGAAGAAAAAATGCGTTTATCTTACACCTGCAGTACATGTAAAAAGTTGAAGCCCCTTTAAAATTGTACAATGACATAAAATTATAAATTAGGTACCGATATAATGTATAATCACTAATCAGTGGCGTACTTACCAAAGTTTTCTTGGATTTGTAAATGGAAATTTTTTCTAAAATGCATTTTATTTTTGGTCAGTTAAGGCCAACAGTTTTTATATTTAGCCCCCACCCCCCTTTAATGTATGGCTAAGTAAGCTACTTAATGTAATGTGTTATACATTGAATATTATGATATTACGTCTCTCTCGCTGCACTATTGCGATCTACATCAGTGGTTCTAAGACAGTGGTACGCGGAAGGCTGTGTGGTATAATATTTTTATTACATATTATAATGTTTGCAGTGGATCTAATATTATTTATATTTTGTCAAAGTGCTGTTAAATGTAAATTATTATTGCATCAAGGGCTTAATTTTGGGGGGACATGGAGGGGGCGAAGTACAAAAAGTACATACATTTGCTAAAAAATTGGCTAAACATAGTGGAAAACAAAGGGAAACTACGGTGGTTGAGGGGGGAATGCCCCCTTTGCCCTCCCACTGGATCCGCCACTGTATTATTGTTATGAATGTATTGAAACGTTGAGCATATAAAGTATTATTTTAGTTATTTAATGAGTATGTTCAATAAACATCGTACATGTCTGATTCGTAATACACACGACTAGCAAAATAATTTCCGAACTAATGGTCTATATAATAATATATAGGTCTGACATGAACGTATTTTTCACACAAGTGGCGAATTCTGCGGTAAAATATGCGGCACATGATGGCTGAAGGTATATTGGTATACATAGCTGAGTATACCTAATATTGATATCAGAACGGACGACACGGCTCAAACCGGAGGTAATGACCTACACGATTGTGTGTGTTTCCAATTGAAAGTCTGATCGTTCGTACAATAATAAATAATAATACACCTGTATAATATTATATTATGCCGGCAACAACACGCACGGCTCGAATCGCGCATGAAATTAACACCCTCTACAGCGACGCACACGCCGTAAACAATGACCGATGAGAGACCAGCCATGCAATTTCCTTTGTATATTTTGATAACATATTATATTATTTCAATACAACGTAACATTATAATTATTATTAGACGTAGCTATTATCACATGATATAGCGCCGGCAAGGATTAAATAGGAATTAGAAGGGTTAACCTATGTGTTATCTTCTACAGGGCTACTGGATAATAATATTATATTATAGGAGGATATGGCCAACTATTATAGTACGATGTTTTATCTTTATTATGATACCTACTGATAACTATAGAACATTTGCGTTCAACTAAACCAATCGTTTTGTTAAACGAATCTAACCTAACCTATTATAGCGAATCGATCTAAACCATCAACATCGAAGTTAGGAAAGTTGTCTTTTGGCTTTTATACGACAATTTTATTTTTTTACGCAAGTCATGAGTTGCCTATAGTTCTGTTAAATATTGCAACTCAACGTTGCTGATACACCGCAGAAAAATTGAATTATCGTAAAAAAGTCAACGTACAAACACACTTATAAGTTATAACGTTCTTACAACTTTAAGTTTGATGCTTAGATAGATCACTCTAATATTAAATCCAATAACAACACAATATTTTGCTTCTTTTTATGTTTTTCGTGGGCCAGTGATATGTATTAAAAACTAATAGTGCGTCGACATCATCTTAAGTAATTGTTATAATGTTATACCTAGGTATAGTGTCGTAAGTTAATATTATTAGTGTGAGTGTGTAGTGTTATTGAGTGATCAATATATGATACTGTATAGATTTGAGGGCTGTGCTCTCGCTATTTTGGTAACCGCAAAAGAAAATAATGTGTAATTATGAACTTAAAAGTTCAGTTACCTATACATATTAATATATATTAAGTTTCGTATAGGTACAAATTATTCATTGTTTTTTACCTATATCGACAAAATGAGAATACAGAAGGTACCTCCTAATCAAATATGTTTTCTGAAAACTTATTTAATTTTACTAAACAAAAAAAGAAACAAAAATAGAGACAATGGACAAAACACTTCTTAAAATATATAATTTCTAGCTTAATAATATTCTGAATTGATAGGAGGTATATTTCAAGTTAATCTTTTACTTATTATTCTGTTGAATCTAAATAATTGTTCCAGAATTAAAATTGGACCACGTTTACGTTTCGATAGTAGAGAAGTAAATTTTATTTTTATTTTTAATATAATATATTAGGCACATTAAAACAATTTTTTAATTAATATAAAGTATACCTACCTATATTTAAAATTTGAACGCGATACTTCTATTTAATCAAACGCATTATGTGGTTCTCAATATTTTAAAATTCCTGTTAGTTACTACTACTTATACAAATTTTGAAATTTTCATGTACCACATCATCCACATGGAAGAATAATTATAACAATATTATTTAATAATATTTCTAATTTTTTTTTTTTTGTAAATTTGCGTATCGGTCGAGAACCACTGGTTATATGTACGGGGTTTTTCAGAGAGTATAGGTTTTAAAATATCGAAACATTATGTAATAATAATATTATAATAATGTTTTCCTTAAATCAAACTTTTTTCACTGACCAAGCAGCGCGTTCCGAGTTCTGCTTCTCACTGCGGTGTGCTCGTCTAGCGTGCCATACACACGATACTAGTGCACGCGGAGTCCAACTAAAAGGACTTTAACGGTTGTCTTTTCTCGTTAGGTACCCTTATATATATATGCATCGCCTTACGCTATACATTATTATAATATATAATATCGTGTATACAGCGACCGGCTACGAGACGCGATTGTGTTGGAAACAATGTCCACAACGCAACGCAGATAATACCTATATGTATATATATATGAGCGCCTAATAATATTATTACTTTATAATGGCATTGTATCTGTTCGGCGGGGCCAAGGAGCACGTCCGCCCCCGGCGCGCACTATTCGATTTACCTACGTGTACGAGATAACAAGATATATATTATTATTATATAGGTACAATATAATACTATGTTATCGTCGAGCATAAAATTATTTTTTGTGTGGTGGCGTTTACGATTTTCGTCTGATGCAGTAACACATTTTTTTTTTTTATGGTACCTACCCGTATTTATTATAATTTGTAGCGGGGGCGTATTTGATATGTACAGACAGAACGTCGAGTCGTTTAACTGAAATTCCACCGAAAAGGGTTTAATGCATGCAATAATATATTATGCAATTATATCGAAAATTTGAAAAAAATTATATTTTAATATTGGTACCAATACAAATCAATATATAGGTACTATTATTTATTGCAGATGGTGTGCCACGCATATATTATTACATTTTATACACACAAATACACAATGACATCAGTAAAATAAATTAGTCTAATCACAATAATATCATAAAATATACCTACTTAGTAATATCAACTAGGCCGTCTTCGTTCAGAATCATTTTTCACATATACAATGGTCAATAATTGTATATCATTGAATTAAAATTTAACACATCCATTACAGTGGCTCTTTAGACACCTAATGCACAGCGTTACCCACTTACCCACTTTATTAATGTTCCATTTATATATTACATAGGTACATTATCTTAATAAATTGTTCCGTGGGATTGATTCTGTAGCTATAATTACGCCACTGAGAAGGGGTGGCCGACTGCGAAGATAATTATTGTGCCAGCTGAACCGATGTAGGTACCTGCGCAGCTGCGCTTGCAATCATGTATGGTTTTAGAGCAGCAAAATAATTAAATTGCTCATTAGTTATTACTTATTAGTCATTACTCATTAGGTACTTATATAATGTAATGGGCGTAGCAACCGCTCTCAATTGCATATAATATTTGTGCAAAAAATAAATTTGTTATAATATGCTTCAGATTTCAACAAAATATATTGTGTTGTCGTATATTTCTACTTCATTTTTGATATAATATTAATATTAAGATTGGTTACTACAATAGAGTGGATAAAGTCCCCTTAAAACATAAAATTAAAACAACCCCATCACACCTAAAAAATTTCAGGCAACTGAGTTTTATTAATTTGGTCTCCGGGATGTATGATAGGTACACCTTTAAATAACTTAATTGTCCTTTGTTGTATACAAGACAGTATGCCCAGCCGTATGAAACATAATTTTAGTGTCGTTCATATAATAGATAACATTTCTTGACCTAACTTTACCTATTTCAAAGTAAGTTTTTTGTACGTGTAAGACCTAAACCGATTAATTTATTGCTATCGTTGTAGGTACTCAATATGATATATCAAGGTAAGTATTATTATGATTTTTGAATATCTGGTTTAAAAAGATATTTGAAAATCATCGTTTGCATATTATTGTTTTAAGTTTTGAGTTTATATTTTTTTCTGCGTGATCCACCGAGTCAAAACTCAAAAGCAACTATACTAAGTGTTGTAGTTGTAACTGAGAATAATTTGTCTTTGTTCGATGTCCCGTCCGATCGCCAAAATAAGATAATAAATCATAGTATTCATAACGATGATGAAAATGAAACGATTTTTCTGATTTTCTCTAAAACAACCGAAATCGAGATTAAAAATTACATTTACGAATCTGCCGTTATAAATTACAATCATGTAATATACGCGCGGATAGAGAGTAAAATATATTTTTCCACACGGAACGAATTCGTCAGCAGACGATAGGTATACCTATGCAGTTATATTTTAAAATAGGCATGTCGATAATTATCGCGACAGTCATGCGGGTTTCGAAATAAAATTGAAAAAATAATGTATAGACATTAACAGTATACGCACCTTTTCGTGTGTTTCCCACAATGCAGCTATACGTCGCCAACTTTCGCAATTTCGAATAATTTAGGTACGTGTGGTGGTCAGTGCGGTAAGTAAATAACCCATCGTATATTCCGAAATTCGAATGAATTTTTTTTTTATAAACGTCCGTCGTTTCTATGTTATATTATTATAGTTTTAGTCACACTGCGAAATTCTGACGATCACGAACATAATACTGCATCATGCGCATATATCGAGGGTGCTATTCGACACATTTTGTTCAGCTCAGTGGTCTTAGAAAAATATATGTGTTCAAACGATGGAATTAAAAATTCGTTAATCAATAGATCTAAAAACCCATAAGTCCATAGATGGTCTATTTAAAGGATTATGACGAATGAAATAAAAGCAATACATAATATTAATATCCATATTTATTCGCATTTTGAATTTGCTGAAAAAATCGATATAATTTTCGAAATAATGAGAGTGTTTGCTGTCAATATTTTACCAATTAATATCTGTGTTCTTCGCCGGTGTGAACTGAAAATATTTATAAGACGCGTTTTCAAGTACACATGTATTAATGGGAGTGTGTAATTTGCATCAAATCAAAGATAAGTAATTTTCACCACTGCAGGTAGTTGAAAGTAGTGTTTGTTTATAATCTGCACCAAAATTAGGGTACCTATGTAATTTGCACCACCATCAGGTAGTCGAAAATAGAATTTGTAATTTGCACCAAAATTATTATTTATTATTTTTCGAATTTCGAATATTCGATTTTGAAATATTCGATTATTCCTCGATATCCTCGTTGAGCACCTCCCCGGGTTGGGGTTAATGGGTCCAATTGTAAATCTAAACCATTCGAGGACCCACTCAAGCACACACAACAAATTTCATTCAAATCGGTCCAGCCGTTTAGGAAGAGTTCAGTGACATACACAATACACACGTACAGTAGAATTATGTATATAAAGATATTATAATTTATCTTAGTTTAATATTTTGACGTTTTACGATTTTTATACGATTTTATATAAGCTTACAACAATTAGTGTATAAGCTATTTTATAAATAAAAACTAAGCTAAATTTATTCTAGGATATAGATACTTGTAAGTTGGTACTATCGAGATGCTATCGAAAAAATTATCGATTTTAATTTCGGTGCAAATTACATATCCTTATTTTGGTGCAAATTACAAACGCATTTAAAAAAAAAATGGTGCAAATTACACATGTTGTATATATTTTGGGTCGACTTTGGTGCAAATTGACTACAGCCGTATTAATATCATCCTAAGTATAAATACAAAACAATAGGTACATAATATTGTGCTTCGTGGGAGGACTCGCATTAACAAAAACCCAATTCGGCGCCACCTGTCCTGCAGAGTGTCTCTGATCACTGTAAGTCTGTACATCTATGATAGGTATATTATTATTTTGTTTTTTTTTTTAAGGCGGTTATAAAAAAAAAGAGCTACAATCGCATGTTTATAGTTTTATTACCGTCATTATATAGACCGACGCACAACATATTTCATGATACACATACAATAAACTTATAAACAATAATATAATATAATATTATTATAGGAACGCTTTCACATATTATTTTGTTTACAACGGTCCGACTAACGATGATGATGATAGTGTTATGGCACCTAACTGCATACTTGTTTAAAGTACTTCAAATGTTACACATGTTAAAATATTTATTTTTGTAATATTATATTTGAAAATTCAAAATATTTTTTTTTTAAGTACCTATACTTTTATGCCAAACATATTATGTGCATTCGGTTGTTGACTTTGTCTCCACTATGTTTAATCGTCGTATTATAAAAACATTTCTACACCATAAAATAAACCAAACCCGAAAAAATTCCAGTCCCGAAGATCTGTCATAGATGAGTTGGTATTTAAATGTATTCAAAATTGTTCTCAAACACATTTATGGTTTATAAACATATAAGTAGGTACCTACTTACTATAGCTATATTACCCGACTTCGCCTGGGTTAAAATTAATCTATGTTTCTGTCGTTTACCGTTTGGTTTCTGTTGAGACTTGAAATGTGTATTACAAACATAGTAATAATACAATGATTAATTTAATGATTTTCTACTTCTTAATTTTGTGAAGGTAAGGTTAAGTTTTCAACGTAAACGCAAAAAACTGGAGACATATGTGTTTATTAATGTGTTTATATCAAAAATATAAAACTAAATCTGTTCTATTTTTTTAAGTTTTGATCACCATTACATGGAATAGGTATTAAATAACGAATTGTTGAAGTTTGTTCAATTCATTGTTTAATTGACATTTTTTACCGTCAGCGAAGTACACGGGGTTAGTACTAAAATATTAGTATATCATAAATTAACAATATTTGTATGCTACATTTCTACAGATAATAATTTAATATGTAACCAATCAAATAAGCAAAATAATATTCAATTTTCGTGAGTCTCCTTATGGGGGTTGAAAAAATAAGCTTAAACACCACACGAGCCTCAATATTGATATCACGTTTTTTTAAAACGGTAATCTAGTTTTTGAGCCTATAGATGACAAACAAAGAAACATTAATTTGTATATATTGATATATTATGTAATATATTTAAATACCTATTTGAAATACATTCCAGGGAAAGGTGAAAGATGTGCGATTCAGTCGGTGTTTGACATAATATTATTTACAAAAAAACCCACGAAATGCGATTCATATTATACACAATACGCATTATATCATATATCGAAATTATTATGTATTATGTCTACCTAATAATGATAATATTATTATTATTATATGATTGTTTGTATTATAGGTAGGCACATCTCAAACGTCAAAATAGTATCCTCGTAAAAAGTGCATTTCGAATAGCGTTTTTAATTAACGCATAATATAGGCATAGATAATAATATTATTGTAGGTACTACCCGAGTGGTGTGTACACCGAGAGAACACTTCCGAAGGTCGACTTGTAAAACGAATAAGGTAATAATAATATATTATATTATGTACAATGTAAAACGTCTTCGAGAAACATTATCCAATTGTCATTAGCTCCGATTGAACGTTTTACATATAATTATATACAATATACGGATATAGGCACTCGGGTACAGGCAGGCACATCTCGATGGTTATAACCGTGGGGTCGGTGGGTACATCTGCACTGAATAAACTCAACCCGACGTGTTTGGAATTTTAAGATATTGTATAATATTATAATACAATGTATGATATACACAATTATTTATACGTGTGGGTATACAATATATATAGGTAATACAATATCGAACGCCCGCTGCTATTACTATTATTATTATTGAATATAATATATCCACAGACATCAATGGTGTTATCCTTGTACAGAGTACAAAACAATGATGGTTGTTAACACCATATAACGCCGTCCTTTGTGTGCGCTTTCCTTAACAATTACGTATACCTGGATATTAGAATGGAAATTTAAACAAAATTAAATAAAAGGAAAACAAGAGACGGCGGAGGCGGTGGTTGAGAGTATTTCCATACATAATATTTCAATATGTTATTATTAGGAAGGTGCGTAAGAATAATTCAGTTCGATTTTTAAGTATTTTTTAATTCGTATAGATACCTACCTTTTTAGTACATGTGCCGGCAATATACATATTACATATTAATATTATTTTATATTGTATTGAATTGGTCATGCGCGTGTTTGCAAATGCATATAATATTAAAATATGAAAACACAGGTTCGACAAAATAAGTGTTATCTCTAATTTCATTTCACCTGCAGATCGTGGAGCACGTGGGAGGAATGGCTGAGCTGCAGTATCTGCAATCTTCCCACATTAAAATACTTCCATTAAATATTTATATATTTAAATGGATAAATGAGTGGTATTATATTTATAGGAGCACTAAAATATATAAGATTAAACGAGGAATGCGTAGAAATATTTTCAATTTAAAAAAGCGTATAAAATAGTTTTTAATACACTGTAGGTAGGTAGGTAGGTACATATTATAGTATACACGCATATAATAGATACTATGTACAAAAATGTAATGTAGGTACCCATGATACATGAAACCAATTTTATGCGAGATTTAAAAAATAATGTTATTTACAACTATAATTTTGACGAAGGTAAAATCGCAATGTATGATTTGTGTTCCTTATATGTGTAACAAAATATAATGTTCTCGGTTCACGTTGTAGGTACCTACGCCTATCTCGAGACAGTAAATTGTATGCAGGTACACACGTCGTGCATAGTTATATTGTACCTTCTCATAATTTATAGTTTCATGAAAAAAAAAAATCATTACCGTTAATAATGAAAATGTAATGTATTGAAATCCTTTGGTCGTATAATACAACGAGTTTCTCGACTGGTTCGAGACTCGACTTATACTTGCACTCGAGAGTACGTATGTCGTATATAGAGGACCAACAAATTTAATGGGTTACCATTTCACTCACCTCTCGTCTAAATTTTAAAACGATAATTATTAATAAAAACGAAAAACCATATTCTTTGAATATTCAGCATTTATAATTTACACATCAAGATTTTCGGACAAGACTTATTCGGCTTCAGATTTTCAAAATATTAACCATGCAGGGTCAATCAGAAGTTGATACCTATATAGTTCACACCTTCGCAGACGAACACGCGAGGGCGAAAAAAATAAGGTCAATCCACAATGTGTTGGGGTTCGATGATGTCAACTCGAGGAAGATCGAAAATTCGGAAAATTTGAAAGCACTGCTCGTAATTCGTATAATTATAGCTACACATTTTTTAAATTCCAACTACTGCACATTTGAATTTTCTTACTGCACCGCATACAAGTAGCTCACATTAGCTGGTATTTCAATTTCATAAATCATAATATATAAAGTGTACATTCGAAATTTACCTGACATTAAATTAACAACACCGGTATCTACATGCAAGGACGATTCGTAAACATATTATGCAGGTTACCATTACATTTTATTATTATAATATGTAATACTTATGTAGATGTTATGATCGTCGAGTTCTGGTCGTGTCGGTTAGGTATTATCTGGTTACGCATGGGTTTATCGCTCATATCCTTTTATTTGTTTATTTTTATTTTTCAAGTATTTTAATTTTAATTTGTTTAATGAATAGAAATGTACCTAATTACACTATCCGGTCCGTGCAGTTTATTAATGGTTTAAATTTGTATTTATTATTCAGTGTTATTTTAAGTAGAACTATAAAGTAACAGAGTAGAAATAATATATTTAGGTATCTGAATATTATACAGTTTGTTTGTTCGATAGACGAAAGAGAATGCAACTTTAGACCCATCTTAAAGTATACTATGCCGTATGTGAGCAAATGAAGAATAGTTGTTGTCACCCCCAAAAAAAAACTATGCAACTATTGCCCTTTTATTGTGTCATGTCACGTTAAAGTGATGGGGTTAAGGACTATCATGCTGCACGATGTCAAGTATTATGTATATTATCGCATCCGTATTGTCTCGAGAAACCGCGGCCGCATAATAATGTCCACAATTCGACTGAATAATTAATAATGCAATCAATAATACAATTAATATAACAATATAAAGTTGTATGTATACCTAGTACAACAGCTGCACTATAGAGTCTAATTTGACCTTGTTTCTTCCCGTTCAGCTCTCACTCCGCCTGCCGCATATATAAGTGAAAGGATCAGTAGTTTTCTCGTGACCACCGCTAAATGTATATATAATCATATTAGCTGCAGGTAGGTAGGTATAATACGTATTATATATTATATTATGTTGACAGATAACCTACGCTGCTGCGGGGCAACAAATTGCGAGTGGTATAATTATAAGTTGCACGCTGCGCAAAAATAGCGAAAATTGCATGGGACACCAATCGTTGATTTTTCTATGGAATTAGCAAATTATTATAAGTTATAGATTATAGTTGCTACCTATCTGGTTTTTTTTTTCATATCATATGAAACACGTAAAACTATTTCAATCATTTAAACACTAAGTGTTATCACACTCAATCGAAAATCACACGGCTAAACTATATTACACATTATATGGCTGTTTGTACTTTTTTAGATTCCGAGCCAAGTGTCTAGATGTGTATACATAGGTATTTTGACTGTTGACTTTACGATGATCGCGATGGTTTATTAATTTGCATGCTATAGGTTTTTCTTTTGGAAAGAGTAGGCATACGATGAGCTACGCGGTGAGTTGAATATTTTATAAATTAATATTAATCTATCATAATTTATGTTTTGTAAAAATGTTCCAACTATAATAAATGCTAGATAAAATATTATTTCATCTATTTTATATTTATGTTAAACCATTTTTAAGGACAATAGTATATCTTTAGTATACAAGATATAATAACTGAAATACTACTCTTTTGAATTTTGAATAAGGTACATTCAAATTTGAAAAAGTAGTACAAAAAATCTCAGCAATTTGAAAATATCGTCTTTAAATAGGTATATATTTAAAAATTCCAAAAATCGGAATTTAAATAAATTTATTGCTAAATTGAAAAAATGGCAGTGAGCGTGTTCGGGGTCAATCCAACTTTTACTCGATTGAAAAGACGAAAACCACATGGCCAAACTATTACACGTTATATTTCTGTAATTTTTTAGATACAGAGCCATTTGTACATCTATATATTTTTACGTACATACGATTGACTTTACCGAGATGATAGTGATCGTTTGTTGATTTGTCTGCTTTAAGTTTTTATTTTGGAAATAACGTTAAAAAAATAGGCCTATAAATCGCCGTTCGAAAATTGGGTTTTTATGATTATTCTCAGGAGTTTTAATTTTGAACAGAATCGATTTTGGTTGTTCTGTTGTAATTTAAAAAATAATATATAAATATTATAAATAAATATTCATCAGTTATTTTTAATTTGTCGATGTGAAATTTTTTTCATAAAGTACACATTTTTTTTGGCAAATTTATCTGGCTTTCAAATGTTTTTTCAAGACGGTAGTACCTAATATCAACCATATAATATCATGTATTTCAAAAATCGTATGTCTGGCAATTATTTTCAGTTTTTGTTTTTTTGAATTGTGGTGATCATTTTAAATTCAATTGCTTGATGATTATAATAATATGTATATTATTTTTCTTCGTAAAAATTTGAAGTTTTTTTTAAAATTTTTGTGACTAACGATAATACTGACGATATAGTTCATTGATATTTAATAAAATGTGTTCTTAATATTTAATCTTTAAAATAATCTGATGGGTAAACAACACTTATAAAATAAAGTTCTTGCGAACGCTATATATAAACTTGGCAATAATACATTCAGAATCTTTTTTTTTTTTCAAGTGCAATAGTATTTACCACTTCTTTCATTTTTATTAAAATAGTAATAAATAACACACGTCACACATCTATCCTGCTCCGAGATAAGCGAAGCGAAACGAGAGCCCGATGCTTGGTCTCCTTACAATTCCGTCCATCAGTTTTTCACTCCGTAGTTGTATAATACGAGTTAAGTGTATTTTTTATTTAGACCTTGAAAATTACGGAAAACCCGACCAGATCGAAAACAAGAGAAAATGGCATGTGCATGCGAGTACGTTTACTTTGGAATAATAATATTGCATGATCTATATTTTTATGATATTATATAAAGTTGGTGATAGCAGCGTTGTTATTATTGTAATATTTTATTTGGGTTTAATAGTTTGTGTACCTATATCACTCCACTCGTATTCAAGGTCAAGTTTAGTTTTTTTTATGAACTGGAAAATACATTTTCAAGAATTTGTCGATATATTTCAAAATTTAAATAAATTTCTTTCAGTGAAAACACCAATAACATAAATAAATATATTTTTGATTTTAAATTGTGTCCATATTGATTAATCCGACTCATTACACAACAAAATAGCTGATGGGTGACCACAATAACAGTTCCTATAAGTTGTGCATGTGATTAGTTCATTTCTCATGTAGCGTATTATTATAAAATTATTTAGCTAATGTAGGTACCTACCAGTTAATATTTTTGCGATTTAACTATAATATCACACGATCCATAAATATTAGACTTATAATTTTAATTTGTTTTTATATTACAATATATGTGTAACCCACTAACACTATAAGAACATTAAATATTTAATTGAGTACCAAATAGGATTTCTATATAAATCATTACTTATTGGATATTACAATATAGACATATTATTATTATAGTTATTAATTGTTACTATACTAAATGTTGTATATTTTATCATAGAAAATATGACATTCACCGTTTTTAAGATTTGTATCTTATGGTTCACGATTAAAATATATAGTTATTGAGAAAGAAAAGAGAAACGAGTGTGTGCAATAATACTTTGAATTTCGACATCATAGATTGTGGTCCGTTTCAATATTATAATTGTACTTGGTCTTTTGAGACAATACAATCATCAGAATGAATAAATTATGTACTTACCTATATCGCTTATTGTTATAGCCATTGTGTACAACTATCAAACATGTATCTATAATCTATATACGAATATACTAGGTACCTCCTGGCTCCTACCTACTTGGGAAATTGTATCAATGATTTTGTTCCAAAATATTTACTTTTCAAAAACCTTACACGCACGTCATATTTTGTGGTTTGTTTCAATAATATTGACATAGTGTACTTAGTTCTTTGAGACATTACAACCATAAGGATGAATAAATTATGTACTTTGGTATCTACATGTTGCTTATTGTTATATCCATTATATTCACAAATATCGAATTTCTATCTATATACGAGGACACAAGTAGGTACTACTTGGGAAACTTTAGGTATCGAGGAATTTGTTTGAAAATATTTATTTATAAAATATCATACACACGTCATTTCTTATATTATTTATAATGTATAGGTATCGGGTACAATGACGACAAGACATTTTACAAACGTTGGTAGATACGTTGGTAACCATATACCAGCTACTTGGTTTTACACAATTATTATTCGGATACCTGGTTTTACGCATAAACATACTGTATTGTCATTGAAGTATAACGAACTAACTATTGTTATCAACTATATTAGTTTAATTATTATTTTCTACGTATTAGGTATCATATTTTTTTATGTATTTACTATCTTGTATTGTTTTGGGTATATCCCGTGTTGTAATAAAAATAAAATAAAAATATTGTATCTAACTAAAGACGCTATGCAAAGAGATAATAAAACTTTTAAAATATAAAACACATATTCGTCAAATTGGCTGGTCGTAGAGATAATATAATATTATATGTAATATTATGGTTTGACAATCTTTTTAATTCTGAGTGGAGTATTAACATTGCCAGTTCAAAATATGAACCCACGAAGGCCACTTGTAAATAATACTTCAATAACTATTATTATTTCTATATTATAGATTCCGTGCAATAAATTATATATCTGTTTTGAAGCCGATGTACTCGTTAAAATTTAACAAAAAAAACTCCAGTGATATCTGCAAATTGTCCGTCTCAAAATCAGGTATTCCGAAGGAAAGTTAACTATTTAATTTTCAAACTAATGTAGTGACCCCTCAAAATGTCAAATAACTGTTTATATTTTATATTATTCCATTATCCTGTAACATATTATGCGTATAAATAGTTGTATACTCAACAGGAATCGAATTAAGTATAATATTAGTTATACTCAATTTTCGATACCATTTATTTTAATAATTTTTTCATATTTATATGCTCACGATTTCAAGTTTCAACTTCTGAGAGCAATATTGTAGGTATAGGTACATTCACTTGATACTGTTATTATGTATTATATATAGAGTAGGTGTTTGAATGGCAATTTACCAATTGGCCTTGAAATTTAATGACATAATTCGAAGGTTACCTTATTCAAATTTCTTCGTGTATTTGAGTCTCGGAACGTCTCGTATATTAACAATATAACTTTTATGTACATAATAATAGCATGTGAGGACTATATTATTTTCAATTGAAAATCATTGACATCCTGCAATCTTTACATTATTGTAATTAATGATTCTGCATGATGTTATCCGGACGGTCATAAATAAAATTACTAACTTTAGTGTTGTTTGTACTGTAAATGTTATATTATTATTATTGTTGTTTGTATTCGGAACAATATGGCATTAAAATATTATGTATTAGTACCTGGTTGCTAAGAGTTTAGGACGTAATAACTAAAAACAGAATTTATCGTAAATTTGTTTTTTTTTTTATTGATAAACTTGCGGCCACATAGGCCATATAGGGTGCATAATAAATACATTTATGAATTTACATTTACAATATTATGAAATGATAATATTTACAATATTTTTTGGGTGTGTCTCCTGTGATTCGTTGAATGGTTGGTTTCTGGGAAAGGTATTGCCAGTTGGATTAAATCTGTTTGTTCATGTCAGTAACATTATATCAAAAATATAGAATCACGTTTATATTTTCTTGTGTGCCTACTATTAGAGTTTGAAAAAGACTTAAACGCTTTACATGATGTGTAATATTACTAATATTGAATATTATATTATTATGTACTTCGTCGGTTTCTAATTTAATTTTTTTTCGTGTTGTGGTTATTACATTCTTTTAATATTTAACCGTATATTTTTTTTTATTGAGTATCCTGAATAATAAACAGTACCTATCGGGTAGCTGGTACACTATGGTAATAGTAGGTATAGTGTCCTGCAGCACCCAATCTTAAGAAATATTGAAATATTATGCAACAAATAATGTATAATATATCATATTTAAGTAAAATAATCTTTATCCACTGTGGAACTTACTTGTAGTGTCAGAAAATATGTTTGTATGAGTTTTATAATCCGATTAGTTTAGTTCTGCTATGAATCAAATCGTAACTTATGATTTATTAATAAAGCTCAATACTCATCATTTACAATAATTATTATATTTAATATCTATCTATACTTATGGGTAGGTATATGCGGTATACCTACAATGTTTTATAGGTTAATCGGTACACATAAATATATAATTGGCAAATACACTGATGGGTATTTGTTGTACTCTTTTATAGTCTTGTACACCTATATACAATCATTTTTATTTTTTAAGGTATCGGTCGATGGTAATTTATATTGTGTTGACTTAACGGCTAAACATTTATCAACGGCGGAAAATATACGTATAATAATTTATTATACACTCGCGTTCGTTGTAAATATAATAATATATCATAGTTTAAAAACGTTTTTGTCTGTATATTTTATTGAATTCGTGGCGGTTGGTGCAGTAAGTTACCACAAAACATCTTATGCCCACATATTATATATTATTTTTTAATATAATAAACTGCACACGTGTAAATGATTACCCGAGATTGAAAATATCTTTGTAGGTTCAAAAATTTCTTACGTTAAAAAATATCCAATTCAAAAAAAGTTTCTAGCCCCATCAATATTGTTAGTACGTAATTGATTTATTTTAAATAATTTTCCTTAAAATATCGCACTGTTATTCATTAGTTAATTTAATTCACACAAGTTAAACCAACGCGAATGTGAACAAAACAAAATAAATTAAATGATTTCACTCTTAAAGGCCTTAGTCAACCGCTTAATAGAAGGGTTCCTGGGTTGGGACCTCATTTCTCCCGGCCACGAAAGTTGTCGAAGATTATTTTTTTAGCACTGTTTACTGCGTAACTAAATAATATTTGCGTTTATAGATATCTATTTAAATTTCCTAAGGCCCTATATATAGGTCTGACCCTAACCATGTAACAATAAATATAATTTAAGGGATATTCGTGGTACGTGTTATCTGAAATCTAGATCATCATCGTTGACTATGTGATTTGCCCTTTCAATAATATGCTCCATGATAATATTTTTTCTACCTATATGTAAATTATGGTCAACGAAAGGGGCGGTTTTTAACCTGTCGTCCGTCTCTCGTAAGGTGAATAGGAAATCGTACGAAATCTCAAACGGTGTAATAATATTAATGGTAGGCAGGAACGTATAATATAATATATTAACCAGACTGACATTTATGGAATATGTTTACGGAACATGTTATTAATAATACGTAGTTCAAAAACAATATTACCATTATCATGGTTGTGGAGGGTGTGAGGGCGTTAGAAGATGATATTTCATATTATAACGAATTATATTTGATTACCTAGATCACAAAATCATCGGTCAAATAATGTCCGTGTTACACCCGTCACTACTTAAACGAAAATTCAACAGCAACAATAAATCGTGCCACGTTATAAATTATAAAAAAAACCCTTTGGTATAATAAATTATAAATTGATGCGCGTTCAAATTGTTCTATTGTCTTAAAACTCGTTCGTATTAATTAAAGTTAGGTCACAATATAAAACGTTTTATATTCTCGGCCACTCCCCGCTTTTGATCCGGGCCCGAAGAGTACCTAGACACAGCTGTCGAGGGGAGGTCGAAATAATAGTACCTATAGAAGGTGGATACTTTAATACTTATACCAGATGACCAGATGATATGTGTAACTTTATAACACATTAAAAATGTAACATTAAGCCTCGATAGTAGTGGTAATCATTATATATGATTATATGTCATGGCAGACAATAGTATATTTGAAATGTACAAACTTACTGTGATATATTATTATTAGGGCCCAGGTTTTTTTTTTTGGTTCTATAGGAGAAAGCATTCCAAGTACTTAATTCGTTTCCTGTAACTCAGATACTTGATAGGGGAAACTTTTGTTTTCAATTTTTAGCTTTTCCGCGTCGTTTTAGTAAAGTTAAGTGTATGTTAAATATTAGTTGATACATTATACGAACTTTTAGTGAAAACTCAGGAAAATAAAAATATTAAATAAAGAAGTATTGTTTTCATAATATTATTTGTTTTAATAGATATTAGGTATTTTTATCCGTACCAAATGTCAATAGGTATTGTTTTATTTATGAATGTGATTAAATATTTTATCTATCCACAGCGGTTATTGGATGTGGTATACCGGTGTCTTATACTCAAACCTATAACGACTGTAAGTTGTCAGTTGGAATCACATCGTGATTGCTTTAATTTCGATTATCGAATAAGCATATACTGTTTATTTATTGCCCTTGACTAAGTTTGATGTTTATTTTCAGTCTAGTTAAGAATTTAAGATACAGAAGTGTTACAAACTATAATTGTTTTTCTCTCGCTTCAGCGTGTGTATCAAAAAAATGTGTGTCATTTTTTAAGGGCATTTTCCTAAATCTAGGCCCTAATCTATTGTTATAATACTCGTATAAACGCGATATAAGAAGTCGAAATATGTATACCTGTAATGCGTAATTGGTTATAGAGATACAAGGGGCTGTAATTTTTTCGATAAAACTAAGTAGAGGATGAAATATTTTAATGGAAAAAACAGTGGTAGCATGGATTTTCCTCTGGTGGGGATTTTGACCACTACCTATATAATATTTTACAATGCCATTACCACTTGCATCACATTTATACTAGTATGGGTATATGATCTAAGCATTGCCGCATATTATACAAATAATATATATATGACTCCGTCGACTATACCTACTCGTAATTTTCCCATCGGATGTCGTATTATTATAAATATATTATAATAGAAGCGTATTATTATTATTATTATTATTACTTTTGCTCTGTACTCGGCAGTTGCAGTAGACGCGCGTGCATTGCAAACAGGATTCGCGCTTGGGTGGGCCGCCGACGGGGGACATGATGTACTCGACGACGAAGAAAAATGATTTCACCCGTGAAAACTATATATATATAATATTGCTATTGTTTTTTTATTATGTATCGTATATTAGTATTACGCACTGTCCGGCTGGTTGCTATATAAATGTATATAAAATACAAGCCGAGGAATTGGAAGCTTATAATACGCGTATAATATACACCACTCATATATATAATATATATATATAATATATACCTACCTAGGTATATTAGACGTTATAATATGATATCATATGTATTGTACGGGACCAGTATTCGCCGACGACCTCAGCCGCATAACAATTAATATATAGGATGTGTATAACATATTTTATAATACTTATATTATTATATGTTACGGTGTGTCAAATCGAATATGAAACTAAATAAAAAATAATATATCATAATAGTATTCCAGATGGACTGGACGACATGAAACTGATGCAGCGTGGCACTGTCAAATCGAATATTAAACTAGATAAAAATATATATTATGAGATATAACTATTCCAGACGGAATGGGCGGCGAGAGACTGATGTGATATTAAAATATATTATAAATGTTGTCTCTAGAACGCATACAGGTGGGTCACGAGTCACGAGTCGTTTATATACATTGAATGTTCGTTTCATAGTTTCACGTCTACCGTCGGTGTGGATTCTTAGACCTAGAACGAAATTGTATTGTACCACAACAAATGTTTGACAAAATTCGTATGATGTTTAACATAATATCATATTATCAACATTATTCACATAAATGTTTACATTAAGTATAGGGAGTAATATGAATTATGGAACAAGTTGTTATGAGAATGTCCTCGGGTGGGTATGGCCGTTTTCGACATTTCAACCAAAATTGTACCTTTCCCTTTTCGGTCAATTCACTTTTCGACCAAACCAAAAGGTTAACTAGATATCTACTTTCTGTTATAAATATCGAAAATTATTAAAAATATAAATGATATAAAATGTTATTATTAATCAAATAATCAATGACAACACTTAAATAGGTTTTAATACATTTCTAAATATATAAAATAAAGTTAAATTATAATTAAAATTAATTCTAAACTTTTTGGTTTAACGGAAAAGTGAATTAGCCGAAAAGGGGAGGGTACGATTTTGATCGAAAAGGGTCTCGCACCCTTGGAACACCATTGTAATTTTCTCTCTTTCTGTTCCAAGAGCAAAATGGCTGCAAGTTTGGCAGATCCAATCCTTCATTGTTCGCTATTTATTAATACCAGAGCGAATCTCTCTTATAGAATATAGTTGAATTTAAAGTTTAGAACATTAACTAGGTGTTTTTAGTTTTTGACGATATTACAATTCAAATGTGCTAATATGATATGATCATTATTGTACTTGACTTTAAGTTTGATAATAGAAAATTTGACTCCAATAATATATAATTATCAAAGTTGATAACACAAGATCCTTTAGGTTCTGCTCAGGGCCGATTTGGGAAGTCTCGGCCCATCGAGAAATATTTTTCCATTGGTCAATAACTAGTATAGTGGCCCATATTGACCAAATTTTAATAATATTTAATAATAATGACCTTGTCACATTTGTTGACAGCGTATACTATCATATAGCTGTCATAAAAATCTTAACAGAAAGAGACAACAAATAGTGTGCGCCGACGCGATTAAATTTGAGTAGCTAGAGAAAAAAAATCCTTATTTATTCGCACTTGGGGAAATATATAATTTGGGGACTAATAAAACATCCCTAGGTCTATATCTCTCCAACACATTAATCAAGCCATGTTATAACATTAAATATATAATATATATAAATTATTATACCTACAATATACCCCGGTATATAGGTGTATAGGTGTATTCGGTCTGTACCTATATAATATGATAGATCTGACATCTGCCAATAATAATATTATATAGGTACATACCTCTATACTATTATAATATGTTGCATGGAGCAATACCTTTATTATGAATATTATATTATAGTAGTATAGGTACTTACAATAATCGGAGCCTTTAAATGTTTTGTTGTTATTATTATTTTCCAGTCGGTCTCATCCACGTAGCTCTGACAGCAGTAGTTCGTATTTATGTTCATAATAATATTATATTATATTATGTAAATATAATATATTATATTAACGTTTCATTATTTATTTCCTCCAAGGTGCGTATTGGCAACGCGCGTTGGTTCGGCCGGGTCAACGGACATACATAATAATAATAATAATAATAATATCGACGAGACGCATTATAATAAATAAAAACGTAATATTATGTGTCTACATGTTATAAGTAGGTACGCGCTCTCGGGTAAAATTAATTTTTTTTTAAATTTTTTTTACAATCCGGTCACAAAAATGGACTGTGGAAAATTGTTCGTATTTCTAAAAGTATATATATGAATTGCTGGCACATACGCAAGTACCTATCTAATGAAATGCAATTTTCACAGATAATCGGAGATTTTGAAAAATATTCAAACAAAATAATATGTATTTATGATCATTTTTTATTAATTACTTTTTAATTTACACTGAGCTTTCCCACCCACTAGATCATATTTGTATTTGATTGTTGTCCCTATTTTATAATTATATATTTTTCTTTCTAACGTGTGTGTATTTAATTAGTTTCAATGAAACACAAGCTCCATCCATTAACAACCTACTGTGTTCCATTATTTTGATTTGACCGTATTCCCATTGTGGATAATAAACTTTCACGACTATGTTGACTTAAATACTATTGAATGTATGGCTGGAATAAGCTAGGTATAGTTTTTTTTTTAAATATATGGGTTTTGGAATTAAAGCCTCTTAAATTATCGAAAAAAGTGCTTAAAACTTAAAAAAAAAAAAAAAAATTTGTCCTTAAAATTTTCTTTTCCCCTTAATAAATGTATTCAGATATGTAATTTTTTAAAACTTTACTAGGTAGTGAATAACTTATCTTTCCCCATTATTAATTTATAAATTAAATCAATACACAAACAACGTTGAAACAACGCCACGAACAGCTTACGGCGTGACCGAGAATCGACTAATCATACGTTATCGTGTCGATCACACCGACGGTATTGCTCAAAACCATCGTTGTACCGGGAGTCACTTATAATTTGTGTTTCCTGCAGCATTATTACTATAGAACGTAAGAAATTTGGAATATTTTTATTGCCCCATGGCCACGATCGACGGAGCGGATAGAAGAAATAAACTGAATAAACAAAGACGACTTTAGTATTATTATTTATTACTAGGTATTATGTAATAGAATACAAAGGCAACCAAAATCGTAATCGGGTTTCTATCTTAGTAGGTATTTAAAAACAAATAAGCATAATTTATTATAAATTTAAAAACTCTGAATTCGAATAATTTCACTGCGGGCACCGAATGAAAAATAGGGACAAGTATGCTTGAAATTATTATCCATACGAGTACAATATTATTATTGAATCCGAATCGTATGTAGTAAAAGAAGTATATTATAATATATTAGTGAACGTCACACTTGTACGCACGTACTCGTATAATATGATGCACACATTACAATAATCGGTAGCGGTTTATTATCGGTTACTCGTGAGTTGTAATATATACGTATTTGATACGTTTACTTTATCATTGATTATAGGGGGTGCTGCAATATTTAACTGATATTTTTATAAATATTGTATATTAAATTCTATTGCAAAGATTATTATTATTAAAATGGGCTTATATGCCATAATAAGCGCCAAAGATTCTAATGAATTTATGAAGCTGGCCCTGATCCATCGTAAATTGTAATCAGCTATATCGTAGGTACCTACGTCATTTTTTGTCGATTAGCAATTTATGCGTTTGTCAATTTTGAACGATGGTACTTGCATACATTTCAACGCACGGGTACCTGTGGATTTTGGCGCTTTTGCGCGACACGCGATTTACTTATTTGTTACTTTTTTGGGCGCTATTGCGTCTTCCACCGTTATACACGCATTATTGGCGTCGTTATATGCATATAAGTACCTAAAAAATACCTATCATGTATGTTATACTCTTATGTATTGAACATACTCGCGATGTTATATAATATATATATATAAACCGTATATGATAATATCATTATCAACAGGCACTATATACATATATATAAACACACACACACACATACACACACACACATACACACACACACTATATATACATATCATGCACGTTGCGTATATACACATACATGTGTGTGTATATGATATTATATTATAATGAACAATATGACTGGTAAATTTTTTTTCTCTCAATTTTCTCTCTCAAAAAAAAAAAAAAAAATTCAAATAACCTACCGCAGTTAACAGTTATAATATTATATATATCGTGTTGTGGAAAACCGCGAGTTCACATAATAGAATATAATGTATATAGGTGGACTTATACACGTCGTAGTTTCCCGCAGCATCCATTATAATATTATATATATATATATATTATTATATAGAGGTACCTACGCGCGTGTAACTCGTGCGCGTGTTATTTACCGGTCTGTATAATAAATAATAATAATAATAATGTAACGTAAAAGTGTGCTACCTACGCGGTTACCACCTACGCGTGGTTATTATTTTATACGACCATCATGGGTTACGCGTATATTAGGTATAGGTACCTATAAAATCGCGGATGTATATATTTTTATATACTTACCATAGGTAAATGTCTATACTATACGGAAATGTATGCAATAATATTTTATTACATTATTAGATGTCCCGCTCGGCGATAACCGTGCAAAAGATTAGTTTTAAAAAAAATATATATATTTGCTAAAAAATGTAAGGACCTACATTTTACTAATCGTAATATAATAATATCATATGAAATTTACCATTAAATATTATGCTATAAATAATTGTGTTTTATACCATTTATACCTATACCCAAATAGCATGGAAGAAAGGCCTTTCAGTTTTTCCCAAATTTTCTAGGCAACTTTCCTGATTTTATTTTCCATAAAAACCTCATTCGGACCATAACGAACATTTTAGAAACAAAAATAAGCCAAATAGGTCCAGACCTTCTCAAGTGATACGGTAACCAGCGGACAGGATCACATTTTTGTTATAATATAGATATCGGTATACTTATTAGATGGTATCGGCACATTATAGTACTTAAGCACCTTATCACGCTGCACCCGGAAGAGTGTAGGTGATCGGCAAACTATAACGACATAGTCAATTATTTCCATAGAGCGTTTTATAACTTCAATTTTTCAAACTTGCATAGGTGCTGTAAATATTTTATTCAAAAATATATTAAAACTGTTTGGCCTAAAAATCAAATCCAAAACATGTAGCCATGCAGGCAATCATCCCCGAGTCCAAGTGACTTTCATTTACCCGGTGGTATATCAGAACACTGCATATGCAATTAATGTATCATTTTAGTACAAATAATAACATATTCAGTTATAATTAAAAACAATAACAATAGTATAATCTATAACATATTATGCCTATATTATATTGTATACATCCAATTATTTTCTGATAAAAAATAAATCATATGAAGGTCAAGTAAAAACTTGCAGACAGTAGTCATTTAAGAAAATTAGGGTGCAGATGTCTAGGAAATGTTATTACTGGATGGTTTCTTCCAACAATGTATTTTTCCAATGTCACTGTAATTTAGCCCATATTCTTATTGTTCCTCAGGGTACAGATTGTATATTTATTT